>JAWQRJ010005580.1:0-10138 GCA_033557515.1 Diorygopyx duplodentatus | reverse complement strand
TTATTATACTGGTAATTAGTTTATTTTAGTATATCGGTAAATAATTATTATCTGCATGCACAAATGTACATTGTCAAAGTTCAAGTAGGAAGGGAACTAAAAGATAAAAATATTTTCAATAAGCTGGCGGTTCCGGTTATACCGGAAGTTGACAACAGCTTTGTTAATTGAAATGGAATAACCCCAATTTTTTTTCTTAGTCCACATTTAATTTTCAACAACTTTCGTAATACGTTTGCCAGGCTTAAACTTAATCGTTTTCGAGATAGGAAATAGTGGTGGTGAGTATATAAACAGAATAAGCTGTGCAAGTATTAATGGATCTGTGCATGATTCACGTAATTGGACAAATTCAGATGTCCACACAAAAATAAGTCGCAGCAGGATAAATGCATTGCTCCTAACTGATAGTGGTTATGGTCTTGCACCATGGCTTATGGTACGATAGAGAAATCCACAAACACCACAAGAAACTGCTTATAATAGATGTATTTCCAAAGAAAGAGCAGTAATCGAACGCTGTTTTGGGCAACTAAAACAACGTTTCCCAATTCTACAATATAAAATACGCCTATCTTTAAACATTTACCTAAACTTATTATTTGATGCTGTGTCTTGCACAATATTGCAAAATACTTACAAAATGAGGACCTTGAATTACCACCATTTGGCGAAAACATAGAAATAGGAGAATGAAATGAAAACGAGGTAGCTGTCGCAAATATCAGGCAGAATGCTGAAGCGAGGCGAAATCAGTTAGTAGAAATAATATATCAAATTAATAAATTAAATTATATAAAGGTTATTAAAGTGATTTTCTTGCGGTTTGTATGAATCCAATATTGACTCATTATTGTTCTCCATTACTAACAATAAATAAGGGAAAAATGTGTAAAAAAGAAGTAATAAAATTAATAAGTTGTTTATTAACAAAAATAATTAAGTAGTTTATCCTAATCTCCAAGCTCTAACTTCAGTTTTTTGCCTTAACTCCAACACTCTGAGTTGTTTGAGTAACACCAAGCGCTGAGGTTCTGAATTATTAAATTTTCTTGAAACCTTCGTCTCATACTTTTCCAGAACAGTACTCTTCCTTTTTTTTGGGGGTTGATTCATGTGAAGCCACCATAACAATATCTTCTGCATTGAAATTTCTTCCTCCACTATTACTGGAAAATCAACCTCTACTCCTACAGGTGGTGGTGGTAGAATGGTGTCCATTTCAATGCAGTCTGTTGTACCAACTTCATGTGCTTCTAGAGGGCATGAATGATTTTTTTTCTTCTAATGACTATTATTTATGATTATTCATTGAGTCAAGTAATTGAGTGTTAAAGTACACAGGCACTAGAATATGAGATACTAATAATCTGTGCATTCCTAACGGTTATAAGGTTAGGGTAAGTGATCAATGTTTAGGACGCTATGGAAAATATTGCATGTACAGTTGCTTTATTTATTACTAGAGTCCGGATTAAAAAGCATTAAAAATAGTGGAAAAGACGCTTAAAAAGCATTTGATTTTCGCAAAAAAAACATTATCATATTCAAAAAAACATAAAGAAAGCACATACATTTTACAAAATTGTATAAATTATATATACATTTTTGATTAAATAAGCATTGATTTAGAGATTTGTAATACTTTATTCATATAACGTTAACATTTAAATACTTTAACAAAAACTTACAATGAATGTTTAACATTGAGAACACATGTTTAGTCATAGATACAAAATAATATTTAATAATCGAAACGTATATTTAAAACGAAAAACTTTTTACTAACAGTTTTTATTGAAATGTCCCATTTTAATGTTCTATCGTCGATAACTTAAAACAATGTTTTTATAATTTGAAAAACTTTTTTCGACTTCAACACTGGTTATAGGTGCATATCGAAAAAAATTTCAAATTCAAATTCGAAATGTAACTGTCAGTGGAGTCCAATCAAGAATTCTGATTTGTTTAGAAAGAAATGGATAACGATTTGATCACTTTCTTTAGTAATTTATATCTTAGATTGTCATAAAATAAGCTATTACCATAACTACATTATGTTGTCAGGAACTAAACGTGTGGAATATCTTGATAACTCGATATCCAAATGATACATGCATTGGTTTTTCACCCTACATATGAAATCAACCAACCCATTTTACATAAATGTCAAAATTGAAATTGGTAACTAATTGGTAGGCAACTCAATTTACAACAAATGAATGTATTGTCAAAGGATCGCTTTTGCAGCGAGAGCTCGAAAAGCCTTCAATAATCAGAAAATGATACATTCTAGATATATTAGGGAAACCTAATACCGTTTAACGAGGATTTTAATTCTACATTTGATAAGATAAAAATAATTGGTAGGTGCCATTTTGAACTCACTTTTTGTAATTTAAAGTTTCAAAATTCAATTTTGTAAAGAACGTAAGAATGTCGCGCCCGGGTGCATTTCTGAAAAGTTCGATGTCTCAACTAATAGTTAGTGAAGTTTGAACATTATCGCATGAGTCTAATTATGAAAATTCGATTTTTCAAAATGATGCTGCGGTTGCATAATTTTTGCGAAAAATTCAATACCTCGAAAACGATTAAGTTTAAGTCTGGCAGACGTATTACGAAAGTCGTTGAAAATTAAATGTGGATTAAGAAAATAAAATAAAATTGGGGTTATTCCATTTAAACTAACATAGCTGTTGTCAACTTCCGGTATAACCGGAACCGCCAATTTATTGAAAATATTTTTATCTTTTAGTTCCCTTCCTACTTGAACTTTGACAATGTACACTTGTGCATTCAGATACTAATTATTTTCCGATATACTAAAATAAACTAATTACCAGTATAATAATAATAATTATATTCCCTAACTTCCCTAAATTCCATAACTTAATTATATCTTTTAAAAAGATATTGTTGTCAGTTAAAATATAGAAAATCTTAGATTAAACATCGTTGTTCCTTACACCCCGTATGCTCTATGGAAATCCAATTGGAAAAGTTTTAAAACTGCTTTGGAAACTGCAAAAGCTTCTTAAATCTAATATTTACATAGTTTGTAAATTCGATGGTATTTAATAAAAAAGATGGATGATATTTGCTAAAGTAGAAGAAATACATCGACAGTTCCTATTAGAAAAAGAAAGAGCAGTTAATTCTCTATAAGAAATCGTTTAGAATATGTTTTTAAATCGTACAATTTAAGAGAAAAACAAGAGATTACAACACCTTACAATTTATTTCACAATATTGAAGGTACAAGAAAGTTTTTACAATGAGAAGTAAAGAACAAATAATTTTTAGTATAAAGAATCTAAGGAAGCTGTTTTGAATTACATAATTTTGAAGAAATTTGAAAAATTACACAAACAAAATACAATTTTATTTTCTGCCTAAGGGAACATCTAATTTTTGCTGTTTTCGTAACTTTGTTTAAAGATATCTGTTGAAGTAGGGAAGGTGGATAAAGAATCTTTTGTAAGAAAAGAAAGATATGTTGATTCTCTGTAAGAAACTACATATAAAATATTTATAGCACCAATAAGTTAAGAGAAAAACTAGAAACTGCAGAAAGATACAGTTTTGTCCAATAAATTCGATTTGCTTAATGCAATGAAAGAAATATATGTCGGAAAATACGAAAATTTTTGTAAAAAATAATTAGCAAATAATGTTATGTAGGAAACGTCCCTACAATTCCGTCTATATTCTATTATTTTGAGAGAAATTTAAAAAATCGTCCACCTTTTAGATATATTTTATATTATCATCTTTCATAACTTCGATTAAACATATCTCCTAAAGTAGAGGAAGTAGGTAAAAAATCTGGAATAAAAAAGCAAAGACCAGTTAGTTTTCTGTAAGAAATCGTCTAGAATATGATCTTATAGCGAGTAATTTAAGAGAAAATAAAAAAATTGCAACATCATTCAGTTTTATCTAAAAATAATTTTTTTCTTCATATAATCAAAGAAATATTAGAGGTACAAGAAAATTTGGACATAAAAAATAAAGTACGAGTAATTGTTGGTGCAAAGACCATGATGAAGTTATTTTGCATTACATGAAGTAATTTTGAAGAAATATCAAAAATCACACCGGCGAAACAATTTTTTTCTGATTTATGATATATCTAATTTTAACATCTTTCGTAACTCTGATTAAAGATACCTACTAAGGTAGAGGAGGTAGATAAAAAATCTTCAATAAAAAAGCAAAGACCAGTTAATTTTCTGTGCGAAATGATCTAGAATACGTTCTTAAAATGAGTGATTTAAGAGAAAATAAAAAAAATTGCAACACGATTCAGTTTTATCTAAAAATTACTTTTTCATCATATAATCAAAGAAATATTAGAGGTACAAGAAAATTAAGACATAAAAAATAAAGTACGAGTAATTGGTGGTGCAAAGACCCTAATGAAGTTATTTTGGATTACGTAATTTTGAAGAAATATCAAAAATCACACCGGCAAAACAATTTTTTTTCTGATTTAAGATGTATCTAATTTTAACATCTTTCGTAACTCTGATTAAAGATACCTGCTAAAGTAGAGGAGGTAGATAAAAAATCTTCAATAAAAAAGCAAAGATCAGTTAATTTTCTGTACGAAATGATCTAGAATACGTTCTTAAAATGAGTGATTTAAAAGAAAATAAAAAAAATTGCAACACGTTTGAGTTTTATCTAAAAATTATTTTCTCTTCATATAATCAAAGAAATATTAGAGGTACAAGAAAATTTGGATATAAAAAATAAAGTACGAGTAATTGTTGGTGCAAAGACCCTAATGAAGTTATTTTGGATTAAGTAATTTTGAAGAAATAGTGGTGTCTATACAGGCCCAGAAAAATAATCTGTCATCTTATTTTTTTCCTAAGAAAAATAAATTAATATGCAAAAAAGCACAAAATATTAAGTCAAGAACAAAAATTACAAAAAAAGCACAAACATTAATGCTAAATGACTTATTTTTACATAATTCGTACATATCTTAATATAAAATATATCTGCTTACAACATTTATAATAAGCTTAATGCCTAGAAATTCGGACCCTACTGTCAAATATAGAGCGCAGACAGATTATCATATCGCAAATCAATAACACATTTATAGTACAAATTTTTGTCATATACCTGAAATGTTTGTAATAGTCGGATTGGAATCTCCACCCAACAACTCGCGAATAATTACCTCCCAGTCTTTTAATGCAATTTGTTTATTTCCAGTTTGTTTTAAGTCACACTTCTGTTTCACTCTCATCTTTATATGGTTAATTTTGTTGGTTATGGCATTTATTTCGATAATCTTCCCGCACAAGCCTTGTAGCTTTACTTGGAATTGTAATAAAGCCTCAGATTTTACTTTTTCTTACGTTGGGCAACTGAGACTTATTAAAAAGAATGGAATGTTCCCTCAAAAAGTTTGCGAAAGTAACTGATGGAATACTTCCCATTGCACAAAAAATTCAATAAAAAAAGACAACTATTACGAAACTGATACAAAAAAAATAAAATGATGGCTATTACCAAACAGATAAAAAACTTGAATAGAAGTTGAGGTTATATAAAAACAACTGACTATCTACCAATACGTGAGTATATACTCGGTTTCAAACGATCCAGAAGGCAGTGCATATGAGTACATACTAGGCTGAATCTTTTCATTGTTACCAAAATTTGAATATTGTTAATGGACGTTAGGAATATAAAAGTTTTTTCGTTGCATTTAATTAACAAAAAAGGAAATTAAGAAATTCTTATGAATTGTTCGGTAATGATTGAGGTCGAAGGCAGTAGAACTTTATACATGGCTGATCTTTTCTTAACATCAACAGAATTTGTCATCGGTAGAAGTTTCATCGTTTGCTGATTCAGTTTCACATAGGATTGACTGGTTTCGCCCTATGAGGAAATGACGTAACTTGTACTTTGGTTCCTGCGCTGATAGATGCTGATACAAATTTCCTACTGGGCGAAGAATCCAGAAAAATGATTTAAGTAAATCTTGATTCAGACTATATGTTAAGACATAATTTCAATCAAATTTTTCTTCCAGATCTGCGAAGAGCAGATGGCAATGCTTTAAAATCCATTAGGATCTCGTTCAGGAAGGGCAAAGTATAAATTTATCTGCATAATCTATGTGTTTGGTCTTTGATATTGAGTGATGTGTTCAAAGTTGTAATGTTTTGTAATTTGTATCTGTTTTCGATTTTCTTTAAATTTTTGTTTATTGTCGTTGATTCATATTGGTTGTTATGTGCAATTTTGCAATATTATCTGTCTTTATGTGTCATTGTCTTGTTGTTTGTTGATAGTGTTGTGCATTCTATGGGCATTTGCGTGGAATGCAGCCATTTTGTGTGTTATATGGTGGTTTGAGTGAAAAGTTATTATTGTGTCTATCTGTGGTTAGGTTTTCTGTAAATTCCAAATGTGATGTTATTATTTATTTTAGTTATTTGTAGGTCTAAAAAATTTGTGGTATCCCATAGGTAATCCATCTGTTAGTGTTTAAATTTTATCTAGTTGTTGTAATGTTTGTTTTGTGTTATTTAAAATCTTTTTGGTTTTTAAGTGGAATGAATTTATTGAGTTTTATTTATTTATTGAGTGTTGTAATTTTGTTTTGGTTGTCCTTGATACATTTTTCTGTGTCTTTTTTCTGTATATTCATCTCTGCTCATGATTACTAAAACAGCATTATTATCTGCTTTTGTAACTATGAGATTGTTATTTTTTAGTTTTTTATGTATATTGTTAACGAATTGAGATTTCTTCATATTTCCTTGACATAACTGTTGTACATAAAACAATTATTTTAACCAATTAACGCATTCCTACAGTCATTGGTTGTTAAGAGTCATGCGAGTAAATCTTAACAATCAATAAGAATCACTGTGAAGGGATCCGCCGATAGTCGCAGTTTTATATATAGTACTTGACGTTCCATGGTGTTGATTTCCAATTAAACTTTGAAGTCGCCCAGTTGGTGTTCTTATTGAAGAGGGCCAGTGGGACATTTTTGTTCGTTTTTTGTTCGCACCAATGAACTTTTAATTTTCAAGATTTAGAACTTTTCGGGAATTCCACGAAAATCAGTGCGGTTTCCAAAACCCGCAAAGTTAAAAATCGGGAAAACATCCGCTTTGCCCGTAATCTTCTTGGATTGCTTCGCGAAGAAGTGACGAAGAAGAAACGTACGAATCGTTTCTTTTCGATTCGTGTGCTGTGAGAGGCGCTCTCTCGTGTAATATGCGTCCGCACGTAGCCGCTTCTTGTTGTGGCACATGTGCGTACATAGGAGAGATAAGCCGTGACGTATAACGGGACATTTTTTACGACTCGCCAACACTGTCGACCGGCTCCGCGCAACGCTGACCACCGAGAGGAAATGCACCATCGAGAGCCGGCATGAAAAGCAAAAGGGAATTCTCGCGGCTTATCTGCCGCCGCCTTTTCTTCTTCTTCTTCCTCTTCCTGAGACGAGGAAGCGTCTTCGGTTAACTGGCGGTCACGCGACGCAACAACCGTCTTGAGCACGGGGAAACGCGATTCACGATAAACTTGTGGAACTTAACCATTGTGGAACTTAACCATTGTGGAATTTAATCATTGTGGAACTGTAAACTAGCGAAGGAAAAGCGGTTGGAGACCATTCCATTGGATGGGCGCAACAGGAACGTCAGCCGGGCGACTTCGAAATCCTGCGGGAAGTCGACACCATGAGCGTTTGAAAAGTGGGACTTTCATGGGTGCGAACAAAAAGTTGTGGGGAACGTTCTGTTGGAGCTGGGGAATAAGAACATCGACTAGAGGTTTTCCAAAAAATAAGCGGTATTCAAATTCTCGAATATCCAATTCTGATCTTACCTCATGATTCTCGCTCTCTCTTCCCTTCTAATTAATTCTTTCTGTCGGTAAACGCATGTGACATTCCACGCATAGACAGATAGCGCGAAATGCCGGTGGAAAAAAGTACAGTTCGCGTCGTCACCATCCCGGAAATAGCTTCGTTTCGTGTTACACAACTAAAGTACCATCACGAAACGGAGAGATGTGGTGTGCGTTTCCATCGCAGAGCTCCGATTATGCGGATAATCTATTATGTACCGGCCAACGAATGGGGGTCAACCATAATATGAATGCGCGCCGACTACGACGACTTCTGAATGAATGAATGCGCATAGCGTAAGTGCGCCAGGAAACGTGCGTTTCTAATTAGCTCGCGTTCATATGGGCACGCTAAGTATGCGGGCAAAAAGCGATGGCAGTTAGAACGGCTTTAGAGTGTTATAAAGTAATATTATAAGGATTATCGACTGTAGGTCTATGATTCTGAAGTTTTCACATTGAAATTGAAGAATTTTCAAATTCTCCAGTAGATGTTCCTGTTCAAATCGACCATGAGCGTCAGTGGTACAACTGTTCGCTTGGACCAACGCAGTTTCAAGTTTTTACATTGCCGCAGTGCCTAACTATCTAAAATTTTTGAAAGATCCCCAGTTGATGTTCTTACTCTATATCTTCAATAGAATCTTTCCCACTACTTTTTAGTCGCACCAATGAAAGTTGCATTTTTCAAACGCTTAGGGTATTGAGATCCCGTGGGATTTCGAAGTCGCCCGGTTAATGTTCCTGTTCAAAAAGCCTAATAGCATCAGTTTTTCAACTTTTTGCTCACACCAACACATTTTCAAGTTTTTACAATGTCATAGTGTCAACTATTTGAAACACCCTTAGTTGATGTTCTTACTCTGCACCTCCAATAGTTTCCTACCACTTCTACTTTTTATTACTCGCACTAATGAAAGTTGCACTTTTCAAACGCTTATGGTATCGATTTCCCATAGGATTTCGAAGTCGTCCTATTGTGAAGACCAAGTTGAAGATTTCTGGACACATGCGATTTATGTTATGTGTTGCCGGGTCCCCTTATTTTTTTCTGGAATACGTTCCACACTGGGACGAAACAGTGCTTTGTTGACGGAAACTCTATAACTTTTGAACCTCTGTAGGAATTTTTTATCAATGTGATATAAAAAATAAGTGGTATTAAAATGGTATAGAAATAATTATTTGAGGGATCCTTCTTGCAAACATAATAGATATCAATGAAAGGGCTTAAACTTCTTTCAATTGCCTTATTCTTGTAAATTTACTAAGATACATATCACATCTCGGCGGTGGTGTTTTTAAAACGCACTCACAAACTAGTGTAACAAATTTATTTTATGCGTAAGATCGGGTAACAACGTTGAGTACGCAGGATTGATATACATTAACGCACGGTAGCGATCTCTCGGCTTACACATATAGCTATTCCTAATCTAAAATGTGTCTACTCTGCATTTCCTTTGTTCTGAGATGACTATGTGTGACTATGAGTCACACATGATGACACATAACTCATCCCTCCTTGAGATTGGAGTTCTCCGGAAGTCCTCGAAGTTCGATGTTTTCAATCTTCTGGATCTTCCTGGCATTAGTAATTTTCCTGGCGTAGCACTTTCTTGCATACACAAGCGACGATATTGCGACTATGACTAATACACAATACAATAGTCCATTATGCACATAATCGGATGTATCAAAATACAATCTTTCTGAGTTATGAAAATTAGTTCTTATTCTTTCTAAGTGAATTTCATTTTTCTTAACACTTATCGTATTGTTTAAATTCATAATTAAATTGAATTTATAATCATTGATCCTTTGATTATTATTTTGGATCGTTATTTCTCTGATTTTATACGTGCATTCGTTGTTTTTAGGAACAATGTAAGTTCCCTGTAATAAATGATGTTTAATCGTCGAATTACATTTCTCTATCAAGTTTTCAGGTTTATTGCAGATTATTGCATGTATTTGATCCTGTTCTAAAAATGCGGAGGGTTCATATTTGATCGTTTTCAGTTTACAATTTTCTAACGATGACTTTACTATTAATTCAGATTCACATTGCTTTTTGTGACTATGTTTTATCTGTCTTTTACATAAGTACTTATTCAAAATAATCTTTTTACATTTTTCATGCATTGTTAAGTAATCATTTTCTCCAACGGCTACATATGGGTACATAATTTCAATATTAAACGTTACATTATCAACGGTAGTTGGTACAGGATATAAT
>JAWQRJ010005579.1:0-10139 GCA_033557515.1 Diorygopyx duplodentatus | reverse complement strand
ATATAAAGGACCACACATAAAATCAATTGTACAATATGCTCTTGCAGTATTTGCGCATAATTTCCGGACACCCTGTATATACATATATGTATATATTTGTACGGGTCGTCTCAGGAACGGCACCATAAACGCGGGTGATATTTGCAGGAACCAGAGATTCCGGTACGCGCAATCGATTGAGATAGGCGTCAACGTTCGGAAAACTCGTATTAATCTTTTATGGGCATTTTAAAATCGGCAATAAGATTGTAAGCAAAAATCGTTCAACTACGCAACCAGTCGTACAACAGGTTAAAGATATTATCTTTGATATTCACCGTAGTAAAAAGCTTAATGGCTAGCGTTTTATTTCTTTTTGGGTTTACATACTGCGCCTGTCCATTTTATTTTTTTACATTTCACCGCACGATAGCGCTGTCCGGGCAAGCTCTGTTAGGGGTGGAAAACAATGTTTTTTTTTAAATAATTTGCACATTCTTAAACGTGCAAATCTTGTATGTGGGTGGGTATGTATGTATTCCTCAGCCCGGGAAAACGGCTTTCAGTTTCCGGCCGATATTTGCAGGAGATCGATAACCCGGTGCCAGGAATCTATTGAGATATGTCCCGACTCTCACTAAATTCATTTTATATCGTAAATAAATAAGTTGTGAGAAAAGCACGTGGGAAATATCGATACAGAACTCTGTTAGCGGCTATGGCAATAGTTTAATCGTTGTCCGTGCGATGGCGCCACCAGTATAAGAAATTAATGATAGGCGTAGGATGCAATGTTTTTGGTGTTTTTATCCCCCGAACGAGCTCGGTGTTACAGGTGCTAATACTGTTATTTGCACACTTCATTTTCAAGTGAATCGATATAAAGACCACAGAATACATTAATGGTTTTATGTCACATCAAAACGTTTCATTAAAAAAACCTGCACTAGTTATGTATTAAACGATGTGAAATAGAGCATGTATTTATAGATTAATCCATAAATTTCATTCCTATACTTTGCGTACTCGAAAACGTCTTTTGTGTCTTTTTAACATAAATAAAAATTTGTCTTATGTAAACAAACTCGTTTGTTTGCAAAAGTGGTAGTGAGGTTTTCCAAAATGTAATTAAAATTGATTTGCTTTGACGAAATAATCAAAACGGGTTGGGTGAGGGAATTTAGGTTTACGTGACAATTTGATTAAGGCATAATTGGATAATCTAGAAAAGGTTTTTCGTGAAACAGGGCGCTTCCGAAAATACGTTTAGGATAATTGCCGGAGTTGATTGGCTACGGCAAACAAAATTACCAAAGCCTCAAATATTTTCTAAAAGAACAGATGAGTTATTGCTGTATTCACGTGAGTTAGGCCAACTTTGCCCAGTGGTACATATTGATCAATACTTCCAAGAACATGGATTCGGTCGGCAAAGTTAGCAGCGGGAAAAATTTCAAGTAATATCAAGGTCTATAAAACATCAGTACTTTCAATCCTTATCACAGTCAAAAACATATTTACACTCTTATTTGATAATATAAAGTTGTCATTAAAGTCTAACACGATAACGTATACCTATAAAATTATTAATCAGTTACTTCCACCAGCTTTCTGCTTCATTTTCTAACGTTAGTATTGAAAATATAGGTGTTATCTTAAGTATTTTCAAAAATTTGCTGTAAATAATTCAATCCTACCACATCATATACCACAAAACATAATTAGTAGATTCCTTAGTTTAACAAAAATTTGTCATTTAACTTATTAACGACTATCTAACGATCAAAATAATCTTCTTAACGACTTTCTAACAAAATAGACCACAGAATGCGTAACATAAATCTTGTAAAAGGCTCCACCCTGCCAACAATTCCAAGACATTTCTACTACCCACTGCCCTACTTTGCTAAAACAGGCTGTAATGCAGAGTCTAGACATGACCTCTATAAAGAAAGCCACTTCCTTTTTCCTTGCTAACAAAATAAAATCAACCCAGATGATAAAATCAACCCAGATACTGTGGAATAGTATTACGTTTTCTGGCACATCTAATTACGAAAATCATTACCGAACATATATCACATTAACACATGGTTATGATTGTAAATGTGCTGCGGAGATAGTGTCCCGGACATAGGAAGCCATCGTGTGCTGGTCGAACGGAATTAGCTCTAGTCTGTTAGTTTTACATTTAACCACACGATAACGCTACCAAAACTAAGAGATAGGCAAGCAAGCTGTGTTAGGGATGGGAAACAATGTATTTTTTTTTATTTATCACTTCTAATGTTTATAATTTTTATGATTGTGTACGCACTTGGACAATAGTTGTATTTCTTTAATAACAGTTTTAAATAACAATTTCTGAAAGAATACACACCTGGCAAGTTAAAAAAGGAAGTGTTGTTTATTAAAGTTAAGTAAAACTAAACCAAGGTCGAAGTGAGCGTATGAAAACAAGTCAATCAATCCTTCATCTTTTTAAAACAAGTAAAATTCGTTTCTTTTTTGTTTTATATCGTAAACAACAAAAACAAACAACCGTCATAAGGATGATTTTTTTAAAAACACGCAGTGATTCTAATAATATGCCATGTGTAACGTAATACACGGTTGTTATAAAGGTCACAATTATCGTACACGGACCGATTACGTCACGCTTAAGAGAAATGAGCAACTTGATCCAGAAAACAATTAAACGAGCAAAAGAAGTAATCGAGCCTAACCAAAACGGCTTTTGAAGCCAAACGGTGTGTAACCAACACGTGCTTTTGTAACTTAAAAATAGAAATTACATAACTCCTTTTAGATAACCACCAAAAGCGCTTTAATTCACATTAAAATCCATTTTCGGATAAACCAGAACCCAAAAACTTCAACCCCCATTAAAATGGATTTCACAATACTTGCAGTTTTATTTATTTATTCGAATGAATAAATAAACAGATTGTAAAACATTTATTTCGAAGGCCAAATGAAAACTCACAGATAAAACGTTGGTATATCAATTAATAGGTATTCGAGTAAAATTGCAATAACTGAGATTTTGATTTTCTTTTTTTTTTTGATTCCTACCTTTTTTTATTAACAATGATAAGTAGTCATTAACTGTTTTGTTTTGGTATGCGCATTGCGCACATCAGTTTTGTCATGCGCATTACGCACAACAGTTTTATCATGCGATTGCGCACAACAGTTTTGTCATGCGCATTTCACATCCAGTGAAATGTCCTTACGTAAGTACGAAATAATTTTTTCCAAACAAACTATCAAATACAAACACTCTCTATTGGATTTATTTAGAAGACGGAATAAGTATCACATAACGATAGAATGTGTTTTGCGAAATTGACAGCATGATCTGCAGTGTAAATGCTTTAAAAGGAGGAGAGAATCCATAAGTCGGCTTATTGCGAAAAGTTGAAACCCTGACACATATCGATGAAACGCTTTCAAGCCAGCTCCATACCAGTCGATTCTGAAAGACAGGCAGGCATTTCTCGAAGTTTCGATTTCATGCAATCGATGGGCCTGAATAATTTAAAACTCTTCGCGTAAATACACGAGCCCGGTATTTCTATGCAACCTACATTCATTTTTAACGTTGGTATTTAGACAGCGGGGTCAGGTTTAAACTCACGAAGGTCGATGCTAAACGATGAACTAATTGCAAGGGAACTTCTCAAAGTGAAGTCAAAAAAACTCTAAAACAAATAAATACATGAACAAGATTAGCGCGTTCAATAGCATAAAGATAGATGAATTTTGATTAAACCCCAAACTGTAAACTTGTGTGCGGTACACCAAAAACTAATTTTAACCATGTTGATTGACTGAATTCGGTCCATGCTGCTCTCTATGCTGGGGTCCGATAATAGAAAATTCTGTCAACAAACCCAGGAAAACACCCGGTTTAAATCAATACAAAAGATCCCTTTTTTATCTACGCCGATTTAAATATTTACAAACTTCGTGAGCCGGGGAATGTGTATGAACTTACAAACCAGAAAAGAACAGGTGAAATATTTAAAAAGAAGAGCTTTGTATGGCCAATAAACAATTTATATATCATACAATCTCTTCTGTGCACTCAAATAAAAACAATATTGCGATCGTGTTTTTTCCTTTTTCTTCGCATCCGTTAATTTAAAATATCGATTTGGAAACGACAATCTGGGACTCCTTAAAACTGTTTCATCTTTCATTTCAGTTACGTAACCTTTTTTTTTATTAAAAGCCAGACATGTCGTCATCCAACCCACGAGTGACGATATCGTGAATCACATCAAACGTTCGACGAATAGTAATAAAACACAATGACAGCGTTTTCAAGTGACAACCAGTCGGAGGTAATTGCTATATTTAACATCCAGAATCCGTGGGAGTATAATTACGTGTTGAATTCCAATAATGTGGTAGCATATTTAAATCTTGAAAGCTTCTTCTTAAATTATTTCAACAATTTATATAAATCTATTATATTCATTCTTCTGTATTATATTCATTGTATAGTTAGTTATATGCTTCACGAGTTTTGATAATATCTTTCCCTATTGAAAGAGGTATTATTTTACATCATTAAAATGAACTGATGTTGTATTAATTAAATATCTATTTATGGACACCGTAATGAATTTAATTAAAATTTATTTTTGTTTTGGTATTATGTAATTCATTTCACATTGATTAATTTCCACGATATAGGTTATCTCAAGTGATACCTGTTTAGATAAATAAAAACGGTTATTGTTTACATAAAGATATAATAACCATTGAGGTGAAAAAAATGCGATTAAATGTATGCAATATAAATAAAAGTAGTGGTGAAAAACGCATAGTTGGAATACTTATTTGATCTTTGATTGTATTTACGCTTTAATTATCGATAAAAGATAAGAAAATCAACAAACGATACATCGAGTACACAAACTATAGGCATTTACGATTCTATTTCAAGGTTTTATTTAATTATATAACTTTTAAGACCGAACGTCCCGTCAATGAACGATAACGGTCAGTGGACCAACAAAGTAATTGACACTAATACGTATTTGTATACGCATATCAATTGTTCAGTTGGGCATTAAACGGAGCGACAAAAAAAATTCTTTTCATTTCGCGAAAAATTGGCATTGTTGGAAATAGAGCGAACTGGGATTTATTTATAACAATAACCTTGGTTATATATAAAATATGCAACCTAGCGTTCACCCAGTTGCTTACCAAAAAATTTTATGCACGCTAATACAACAAAAATACCGTTAGAATCTACTCTTTACCAACTGCAATTAAAATTTGCAATAACTATTTAGTATTGTTGAACAATAGAGCAAAATAGCTCTCAAAAATTTCATATATTTCAAATGTTTGTTATTGTTTACAAACATTCAAACATTTTCCTTTCTAAAAAAAAACTGCTTTCTTGTTTAAATATTTTCAAATTAAACAATTATCAATTTTAAACAGGTGTAATTAATCATTAAATCAATGGATAGCGATAGTTGTCATTATACGATAGAGATTCACTGGTAAAAAAAATCAACTGGATGACTTCAAAGTCCCAAGCAGAACCTGGCCCATTATTGCACTTCCCCAGGAAATTAACGCACCAGCACGTTATACACAGATATTAAACAAAAAACTATCTGCGACAATTATCTGTCATTTTCATCATCACCATCAAATTTCAGAGTATATTGCGCAGAAATCAGAAAAATCTTGATCAGAGATAAATTATTTGTTTCAATTACTTTACTGGCGATATTAGTAACTCTACGTATTGTAATGATAATATTTCTTACCTTTAGATCATTGGACTGGATGAGTATTCCATCTGCAGGTAGTAAATCGCCATATTTGATCTGACAAATATCTCCGACGACAATTTCACTAACCCCTACTTGTTTCACTTCACTCTGCCTTATAACGGCAAATTTGTGCTCTCCCTCGATTCTACTTTGAAGCCCACGAAATTGCCGTTCCTTGGTGTAGTCGTTAAAAGCAGTAACTAACACAACAACTATAACAGAAATTAGAATGGCTAGACCTTCTATCCATCCATGGCTCGATTCGTCGTCTTGAAACACTGCCAAACAAAGAAACAACGTTCAATATTCTGATCGCACTGCGTTCGCTAACCTACTGTCATCTTCTTCTTCTGGTGGAGGTTGATAAAATGAAAGACCTAAGGAAACTATGGCAGCTACTTCGAGAATAATAAGGGTAATATCTTGTAAAGCCTCCCAAACTAACTGTAGAAACGTCTTAGGAGGTTTAGGAGGAATACAATTTGATCCAAACGTTTCTCTTCTGTGTTCGCAGTCTACTTGCGAACCACTTAGTCCTAAATGAGAAAAAAAGAAAAATCGTTTTTATTTTTGATCAGATTCTCTAGTGTGGAGAATGCCAACAAAAATTTCCGTCTACAACATCAAAGAATATGCTTGTGAAGAAAACCGACGGAATTTCACTGGACAAGGTGACCTGTCAAAGTTTGAGGTTAGAGCTGTTTAAAAGACGGAAAGTCTTCTTGTTCACTGACAAGAGTACATCTAACAAACCTTCATTTGGCGACGTATAAAGTTTCTTACAAATTTCTTGTACTCCTCCTAAGTCCTGGACCTTGTTCACACCCTCTCGACCTCGATGTTCCATGAGGTCCCTAAGTTGTTTGAGGGTGATCCCATACTGAGCAGGACGACCATCTATGGTAGCCATTTCTTTTAGCTAGATCTGCAAACAAAAAAGGAAAACGCACTGGAAAAACCTTGACAATCAATGTCAAATGTTCAATTAGAAAATACGATATTTTCAATTTCAGATATTTTCAATTTCAACGTCAAGCAGCAAGGTATACAATTTCCTTTCTACCAATGATCAGTTTCAAAGTTTAATTAGCGAAAAGTTTCTGTTTACATTTTCAAGTGAAGCTTCCACTTCGTGTTTCTTAGATCACGATGGCTATAACGAACAGTGACAATTGAAATGAGCTGCAAGCAAACTGCATAGAGAAAAACCAGCTTAAACCGCTGCAGATATTTAAGGAGCCAGACATAATAACTATAGTGGAATAGAACACATCCAAATAGCTACGATATATTCCAAGGCCATCTGGTGAAAAAATAGGTTTGAGGTGGTTTACTCACTCTATGGTTTACTCAAAAGCTTTTCTCATCAATCTTATCGTGTATATTGTTTTAACCAGTTGCCATCAAATTTTATGAAAATCTAAAGGAGTAATGTGTGGATTGGGATGCAGGAAAAGATTATGATGAGTTATGATTGGAACCAGATGGTTGAAGGAAGTAGTTAATGATCAAACCTTCTCGTGTGATGCTAGTATTTATGAATTCACGGGGAAAGCGTAGTAGTGAAAACCATGTTTTAGGAAGAAACGAAATACATTGCAATAAAAGATAATATAGTGAAAGAACAACTTCTGATTTAGAAGGGAAGACCGATAAGCTTTTCTCTAATTAAGCTGTTTTCTTTGGTATTATCGGTTTAGAATGTTATTAAATTGTGGTTAGCAACCAGATGGTTTAGTAGTCAGTTTGAAGGGTGTAGTTAATGATGAAAACTGTTGATATGATGAGTGCGTGAAAAGCGTATTAGTAAATAGGAGAAAGTTTGGAGAGACCTACTTAAAGCTGTATGGTTATAGTTGATGAGACGTGATGTAGGTGTTCCGACATGAATGCCTTTCTTCTTCCGGTTCGTCGGTTGGCACAAAAAAAGAGAAGAGGAGTGCTGCTGAGCTCGGTGTATTGTTAAGTTTTCTTTCACGGAACGTGGCGCACGGTATGCGCGTAATCCGCACTAAACTAAAATATCCGACATTTCGGCGTGGAAGTAGTAACGGATAAACAAACAACGTTTCGGCGATTAAGTTTCGATTACTGTGACATAATGCGCGTCTGGGTTATTTTAAAATTTCTACAAAACTGGCGCAGCGAGCGGTTGGTAGTCTGGGTCGCGATAGAACCTCGCGGATGGTAGAAGAAGAGTAATAGGCGATCAAGAAGTTTAACCAGGTGGACTAGCAGCGCGCGCGCATTTGAAGGAATATATAGAAAGATATACACTGTGACGTAGTACCTGACAGTATGATCGAGCTTCAGTTAATTTTGTATATATCTGGGCTCTAGGATGGCTCAGATGTAGAAGGAGAAATGTGAAGGAGGGCTTTTTGGATAAAACGAAGGGTTAGGTAGATTATGACGGTAGGGGAAAGCAGATGAGGTAATAGAGGAAAGGAAATAGGCAATAGTAGAGGAGTTATTTATAATGCACGCCAGTGTGGAATCTGATGGAGACATGACGTCATTCTGGCTCTACTCTAGTCTGACGCTAGAAACTACAGATCGATTTCTCACAAAACTAATAGTGGACTGGTACATTTTGATAGTACAACCAGGTGACGTGACATGTGCTTCGGTTTAGAGGTAACCGTTACGTTAAGTTACGACCGTATTTTACCATCACACTTACGGCCGGTTGGTCGTCGTACCTTGACGTCACTTAAATTAAGTTTTGAGTGGTAGGTACCGCTAAAGGTCAGTGTCGTCGGGTCTGAACCCAACCCATCGTTCTTGGTTCTTTTCGGTCTGACCTAAATCTGGCGGGACGGACTTACTTTACTTTCTGGTCCGTAAGCCCCGACGGCTCCTCTACGGTCGCCCGTAAGCTCTTTTCACTGTCCAGCCTGACTAGACGTTTCGAAGTAACGGTCAAGTTAACATTTGTCACCCGGGAAATCTTTGAACGCAAACCGGGCACTCGTTAAGGCACCCAGGGCACTGTGAGAACACGAACTCAACTCGTCCGCACTTCTCCGACCCCGCTCTGCCCCGTAGTCATGAAATCCGTTCGAAAATGGAGAACCACAACAGGCCGCCTCAAACACTCTGGCTCTACCTTCGTCACTGTTCGATCGCAAAGTTCTTAATCGTATTGCGCATAAACACAACAGCAGCGCCACCTCTCGCACGAATCACATCTCTCCCCCCTCCCCGCCCGTCCCCTCTCCTTTAGCGTTCCCCTCTTCGTCCAATCCTACTATCGCGCGCAATATTCATTTTTCAAAAAGAAAACATCCATATTCTAAATGTTTTCTTCTCCTAATTCTCCATCTAATCGATATATTTTTTAAACATCCTACAATGATTTCCAAGGTTGTCTATCTAAATTAACAATTTTACAAGAATTTCAGCTACGTCCGCTACTTTGATCGATTTTATTTTAGTTGGTGAAGACGTGCGTGTGTTCGTTTCCGGTGTTGATCATACTCATGATCTTGCAGACCATCACTTGATGAACTTGACTTAATTTAATCAGAAAATTATTTACTTATCTCACTAAGTAAACTAACCTAATCAACCATTACTTAACTTGCAAGCTTTTTCGATGTTGAGTTTGTCGCGGACACGAAATGACAACTAATCGCAGTACTTTATACATCTAGGCACTTTAATGGCACTGCACAGGCTAACCTCAATGTTCAACTCCCGTCACCTCGGCTCCTGTCACCCTCACAGTTACTGTCAGCGCATTACAATCTAACCTCAACGGCCGACTCTCGTCATTTTGACAGTTGGCTGTTTGCAGGGTTAGGTCAACGTTAAGCCGCGCACACACTCGCACGGTGAGAAACACATGCGTTCGCTTAAGTGGGGCACTTTATGCGCGGCGAGTCACTTGGTGTATATGTGGTTGCAGCGTATGATGGTTTTATTTTTAAAAAACGTTAAATATTTGTGCTGGATCACTGTCTCGCTCTATCTGGGGTGTGTTATTCGCTAGCTCTGTCCTCTGTCTCCGCTTCGTGACCAGACCGTACCTGCAATTCAAGTGGTTGAAGAGGTTCAAGCTTTTGCGTTTATGTCGGAGGAATTTATTTGTATTCGAACATTCAAACGTTTTGAACGCAAGCTTGCGTAGTTTGAGTTTACCGACGTAAATTTAAAACAAAAACGGTGTAAATAAAAACGCGTGTGCGAAAAAAAGATAGATTATTCATAGTTGGTAAAAGATTTGGGAAGTTTTCGTTGATAGTTATCTTGATTTCTATTTATAAAAAACTTACTTACATTTGAAAAAGAAACACAAATATTATTATCAGGTAATTGTTGTCAATAATTTATTTGCAATATGACCTTTTA
>JAWQRJ010005578.1:0-10139 GCA_033557515.1 Diorygopyx duplodentatus | reverse complement strand
TGTTTATTTTGATCTTTCGTTATAAAACGTGTTATGAACTGTCAGAAAGCTTGTTCTCTTAGCTTTCTTTCGATGTAAAATAAATTCGAATAGATTAATACGTTTCAAAAATTCTAGTGACTTATTTTGTACATCTGTATGTTTGGTATGTAAATGGTGCTTATAGTTTTTGGTGCTTTCTGGTTAGTATGCCTTGTAGTGGTTAACCTAAAATTTACCCACAAAATATAAGAATCAAGTATGAAATATGTATTTATATGTATTTAAATAGAGTACTCACATAATTTTACCCCTAAAAACAACAGATGTGAAATAAAATAAAATAAAATTATACGCTCGGAACTGAACCGAAAACCGAAAAAAAACGTAATTTTTGGCGGAACGAAAACCGGAACTGAACCGGTATATTTTTTTTTGGTTGAACCAGAACGAAAACGAGAACGAAAAATATTACGGTTCGAAGCCCTGTTTAATAGTATGTATTCAGAGAAAACACATGTTAAAAACTTGTAAATTTTTGTTTCAGGCGCAAATGCCAGACCCGAAAACTTATAGACAACATTTCGAAAACAAGCATCCGAAAAACGAAGTGCCTGCCGAACTAAAAGATGTTTAACGCACATTCAAACCTACTTCTCGACAAAGTTTCAAAGTAACAATAAAGTAATAATTCCTTTCATTAACTACCGGTTTATATACAATATTTGTACTTGTTTTTTATACATGATATACAATAAAGTATTGTCAAGTGCCCAATACCATATCATCACATTACGCGCGCCACATTATGTTCGCTTTAAATGTTCGGTTGGGATTTTTGTAACATATAAATTGTATGTAGTTTTCTGTTGAACCAAATAAAACGTGTTGAATTTGCGTTTTTCAACTTTATTACTCCGTTTAAAAACAAAACACAATAGTGATGAAATAAGTAATATGCGATGTTTAAAAATAATTTTTTCCCTGTAGATTTCTTTTTTGTAATAGACTCACTCCACGTCAAATCAACAAACCTAATGTTGACTATTACTAATTTTAATCAAACTCGCAAAGATTCGTTCTTGTCTAAGTTATACATTTTAGCATACCTATAAAATGTCAAAAATATAAATTCTATATTTTTCCACAAATAAATAACTTTGATTATATTTTATGAATTGGATGGAAAAAAGTCGTACCGAAACTAACGCAACACTGGCCATAAATTTCGTATGGCTACCGTTGCGTTAGTTTCGGTACGATTCTCGAATAAAATTTTCTTTTCTATTGTTGATTTGTCTTGGAATAACTCCATAGTTTTATAATTGTATAAAACGTAAGCTATATAAATAAAAAATATAAACCCTTAAAATTCTAATAAAACTTCAGGGTTATATACGTCGATTCTGAGTTTTGAAAATTTCTTTTTCATCTCATAAAATTTGGGCCTATCATAAGGTCTCCATTGCCAACACTGAAATAAACAACTTCCATTCTATTCTTTGTGTTTAAAATACCAACTTACGCGTTTCATTGTGTCGTACATCTCATTTGGACATCCGCGCGGTTTGGACAGACGTTGTCCGTGTTTCAAATATTTTGGAATTCTGTAGTACGCCTGCACGGAACAATAAGTAACTTCACGCGCATTGTTCTCATACTGAATACTTACTAATTCTGTATATGGTACAGCTCCGTTAGAAAATATTTCCCATAAGATGACTCCGAAGCTCCACATATCCGCCGCTTGACTGTGCTTCTTACTTGTCAATACTTCCGGTGCTAAGTGTCTGTAAGGTAGGTGTTTAAAGGTGTTTAGGTACTCCTCGCAAAGTCCAAAATTGGAAAGTTTCACGATTCCATTTCTGCTAAGCCAAACGTTTCTCGCCGCCAAGTATTTATGTGCTATACACTTTCTTTCTAAATACTCCATACCGCTGCAGATATCGAATGAAAAGTTGTAAGCATATTTTCTGATGTAACATGTTTTGGACCAAATTCTCAAAAGATCTAATAGAGTTCCATGTTTGGAATAGGAAGATACGAGATAACACATTCCGTTGAATTTGGTGAGCCCTACTAGGTTCATTAAATTCTCGTGGCAAACTGATTTTTTTAATATGCTTTCAATCACCTCCACCTGTTGCACCATTTTCAACATAATTTTGCGTTCGTTGTATGTTCCAATAAAATATTTCCCAAATTCACCGTAACTAGAATGCTCTATGTGAATTTCCTTCGATTTTATGTATTCAATGTTACATTCTTTAAGGATGTAGTTACGTAAACCCACACCCACATCGTTCGTTCTCTCCTTATATCTATTCACCAATTCCTCCAAAGAATCAAAATATTCTATATCATCTATAGTCAATTGCGTTGTATGACAACGCTTTATACGATATTCGTACACTTTACTCTTAAACTTAACACAAAGGACGAAATCTTCAGGAAATGTAGATGAATCTTTAACGAGAAATAAGCCATCTTCATCAGGAAGAAGAAGTTTCTCAGTCTGTTCTTTAGTTAACACACCGTGATACCATCTGTGTCAAAAGGACAAAATAGCAGTTAAAATAACAATTTAATCATTAGTCAAGATTAATATCTCGACCCCTCTAGTAGATAATGAACAGAAATTTGGAAATGAAAAATTATTATTATATTTATTATAATACGTAGGCAACCAATCTGTCATGTTATCTATTTCTTATGTTAGTATTTCGGGATTTGCTAATGAGTTATTCCATTTACGTAGCGCCATCTGTGAAGTTCAAAGCAAACCAAATTGTAGGTGTTTAAATTTACTTATCAGGTTTGCCTATGTGACTGTTATAAAATCAATGATTATAAGAATATATATTTAGACAATGTGAACCTTGAAAATTTAACTTTAAAAATAAATGCTTTTCAATTTCAAAACAAAAAGAGATAAGTAATTATAATGTATCTTACGGTAAAGTATTGTTGTAATCATCAAGAATTCTTCTGCGGCTAGAGGTGCTTATTCTATCATTACTACGGAATGATCGCTGTAGCATGTTTAACACTTGCACCGACTAACTATACTAAGTTCTGCCCAAAGAATACTGGCATTTATAGTTTTGATTGGCACATTCTTACTACATTATTAATTACACACCTCATTGTTGATTTGCACTTTATCTTTCTTCCGTGCACAGGTTTCCAAAAATCATTATTCATAAGTACTGATAAAAGTGGATATCAGAAGTTCGGTATACATGCTGGTTATTAGTTATACCTTATTTAATTTCGCCTATATAATGAACAATTTACGGAAATGCGTCATAATTTTGCTTTTCCACAAAAATGCTTATTTATCGAAGAAGAATGTATGCATATAAAAAAACTGCATAATTTTAAATTGTTGGCTCATAACTTCGCAAACCCTGGCGGCATCTATCGATATCGGATAGTTTGATCGTTGACCGCACGATGGCGCCACCAGTATTATAAATTAATACGATTCAAAATTATTTTTAAAAAAACACTAAAAATGAATTACCACAACTAGAATTTATTGAAAACACGTAACAATTTAGTTTTAATTCTGTTTTAGTTACGTTTGAGAAGTTTTGCTGTCAGTCTCTTCTGTCCCTTGACGTTCATACCTTTTTGGACGGCTTTGAGAGCTTTTATCGCATACTTTTCGTGCGAAAAAAGTACATCGGCTGTGCCAGTCGACATCCCGTAGCAATTGTAAACCAACCTGGCACGTTCGATGTTCCCAAACGCTTTGAACATGTTGCGAACTTTACTCTCGGTTACCTTACCCGCAAAGTTCGTAACGCACAGGGTACGAGCAGACCTGACGTTGAATTCCTCGGAATCATAAGACTCTTCGCTCGAACTTGAGCTGGCATTGACACATCTAAATAAACTGCGGTTAGTATAGGAATTAACTTTGGAAAAGTTTTTGCAACGTACTTGGTACGAGACATCGTTGCTCGAGCAGAATCGACATCCCATACTGAACCGGAGGTTGAGGGGCCAAATCCAATACTTTGGAGATCCTTCGTAGTACTTGGATAGTGTGGACGCCTTGTCTTCCGGGCCGGCATATTGTGGGATGTATCTGAGGTACCCGAAGAATGGGAAGACACTTCTGAGGTTTGCAGGCAAACAGATGTATTCCAAGTATCACTGCTTGAGCTATCCATTGCGGTTGCTAATAGAAATTGATTAGGAATTAAGTAAAATATGCTGTTTGTAAATAAAAAATGGCTGACTGTCAAACTGTAGGATTTTCAAAGCCTGAATATCTTGTTGCGCCATCTATTGACATTCAGAGGAATTGTACATGTACACACTAAAATCCCTAAAAAGTTTTAAATAAAGTCCCATGAAATTATTTTAAAAATATATGTAATAAAACATCAGTTAAGCAAATTCCGATTTAATAATCAGTCATCAATTGCATTTTATTGTGAAAACTGCGAATACGCGATTTCGATTACAGTTTCCCAGGAGTAGTTCCTCCGAATGTCAATAGACGGCGCACGACTTTTTAAGTTGAATCCCATAAAATATATATGAAAAAAATATATATGTATAAAACACCAATTAAGCAAATCCGATTTAATAATCAGTCCTCAATTGCATTTTAGACAGATAAGAGCATTATTGTGCAAACTACGCATACGCGATTTTGGTTTTCAGTTGGCTGCAATTCCGATGAAATCGGTTGACAAGACCGTCGGCCATATTGTTTTGTGTTACCACAAGTGAACTTGCTTCTGGTGCTGTGTTCGTTTGAAAAGTAGCTTTTTATTGAATTTTAATTCTCTTCACTAATTCTCTTTGCAACCGCAATGGATAGCTCAAGTAATGATTCATTGAGTAAATTGCTCTGCATAATAAGCCCCAGACGGCCTTCCCGTACTTCGGCTACCTCAAGTACATCTGGCAGTACGCGGACCCCCACACCAAGGCGTTCACGTCGCTCAAATGCTACCAGAAATCTCCGAAGCATGCGATTTGACTCTACAACCTCCGGCTCATTATGGCGTGCTGATTCCGCTCAACCAGCAACGTCTCGAGTCAAGTACGTTTTATAAACATTATCGAAGTTCATACCTATACTAATTGTTGTTTGTTTAGATGTGTCAATGCTGGCTCAAATTCGAGCGAAGAGATTTATGATTCCAAAGAATTCAACACCAAGTCTGCTCGTACCCTGCGTGTTATGAACCTTGCGGGTAGGGTGACCGAGAGCAAAGTTCACAACATGTTCAAAGCGTTCGGAGACATCGAATGTGCTACGGTACGTCATAACTCCTGCATGACACCCACCGGCACTGCCGATGTACTCTTCGCACACGAAAAGTACGCGACAAAAGCTCTCAAAGCCGTACAAAAGGGGACAAACTTCAGGGGACAGACACGACTGAAAGCAAAACTTCTCAAGCGTAACTGAGACAAAGACAAATAAATGATATTTTTGTAAATTAATGTTTGGCAATTGTAATTAAAAGTAAATTGTTATGCGCTTCCAATAAATTCTAGTTGTGGTAATTCATTTATGGTGTTTTTTTTTAAATAACTTTCTGTGTAAGGAAAGACACTTATTGATATTTTATAGAGCTGTAGAGATATATTTGATTGAGTTAATGAAACTGGAGGTGGCAGATGAAGTTAGTTTAAATGCCCTCATTGATTCATTTATTGAGAACAGTTTCTCCTGTAGCTACTTCTGATTGCAGCTCATATAATGTGCAAAAGGTCTTCATGATGATTTTTTAGTCAATGGGGATTCGTGGCTTGAGCGGTTCTCAGTAGCATCCCAGGTGGCGGATTGTGAAACAGCCACAAGTGCTGCTTATCCAGTGGATGTGGTTAGTTTACAGGTCGAAATCTGGCACTAAAATCCTAAGCAGGAGGACTGAAGGTTAACACTGCGGAGCAACTTCTTCAACCCAGTTGTAGTATCGTCGCTTAAGGTCAGCACTGAGGTAAACGGTGCTGGCGACTGCTTCTGCTGCGGTAAGCACCCCCAATAAACCCCGTATTTCTTGCTGTCTGTGGACATGTCTGATGGGTACGGGATGTGGGGGGCCTTGGATTAACTGCCTGGAGGAAAGGAGACAACCTCAAGCAAAACCTAAATCTCGAGGTGGAGTGACTAAACCGAAGGATGTATGGCCAGATAGAAAACCAGTCGTTACTAGTCCAACCTTGAAGCGAATTCAGAAACCATTGGGGTATATGCTACGACGGGTGGTTGCCCGCAGGGGGGAGTTCTCTCACCCCTGCTGTGGTGCCTTGTAGTGGAGGATCTCCTTCAGGAACTGGAAGCTGCAGGGTACATGGTCATAGGCTATGCTGATGACATAGTCATTATGACCAGGGAAATATATGGAGGTAGTGGTACATCCTTTCTGACGTGGGTCAGAAATGATGTGTATTTGTTTAGTGTAAGATGGGTAGCGTGTATTTAGGCGTAGAGTCGTCCGCTATGTTAGGATCGCGAAGTTAGATCGTTAGATTTAATTAATCGTACGCAGTGTGTGTAAATAATTATTGAGTTCTAAACTGCTTCTTTTTCGCTGCACGGTTATATTTAATGCAATTATCGCAAATTTGTGGTAATTTTAGCTGTTTTTTTCCCGGCGGTTTCAGTAGATGGCGCAACGACTTTTCAAGATGGAAATAAAATCCCATAAAATATATACATTAAAAATATATGTAATAAAACATCGATTTAAAACAAAAAAAAATCGATTTAATAATCAGTCCTCAATTACATTTTAGACACAAAATAGTACCTATTATTGTGCAAACTGCGCATACGCGATTTCGGTTTTCAGTTGGCTGCAATTTCTGGTTAAGCAGGCTATGCAATCCGTTGACAAGACCGTCGTCCATATTGTTTTGTATTACCACAAGTTAACTTGCTTCTGCTGTTGTGTTTGTTTGAAAAGTAGCTTTTTATTGAATTTTAATTCACTAATTCTCTTCGCAACCGCAATGGATAGCTCAAGTAATGATTCATTGAGTAAATTGCTCTGCATAATAAGCCCCAGACGGTCTTCCCTCACTTCGGCTACCTCACGTACATCTGACAGTACGTGGACCCCCACACCAAGGCGTTCACGTCGCCCAAATGCTACCAGAAATCTCCGAAGCACCGGATTTGATTCTACAACCTCCGGCTCGTTATGGGATGTCGATTCTGCTGAACCAACGATGTCTTGTACCAAGTATGTTGCAAAAACTTTTCCCAAGTTAATTCCTATACTAAATGGTGTTTGTTTAGATGTGTCAATCCTGGCTCAAGTTCGTGCGAAGAGATTTATAATTCCAACGAATTCAACCCCAAGTCTGCTCGTACCCTGCGTGTTATGAACCTTGCGGGCAGGGTGACTGAGAGCAAAGTTCACAACATGTTCAAAGCGTTCGGAGACATCGAACGTGCTACGGTACGTCATAACTCCTCCATGACACCCACCGGCACTGCCGATGTACTCTTCGCGCACGAAAAGTATGCGACAAAAGCTCTCAAAGCCATCCAAAAGGGAACAAACTTCAGGGGACAGAAACGACTGAAAGCAAAACTTCTCAAACGTAACTGAGACAAAGACAAATAAATGATATTTTTGTAAATTAATGTTTATCAATTGTAATTAAAACTAAATTGTTATGTGTTTCCAATAAATTCTAGTTGTGGTAATTCAGTTTTGGTGTTTTTCTTTTAAATAACTTTCTGTGTAACGAAAGACACATTTATTGATATTCTATAGAAAACAGCGTTGATGAAACTAGAGCTGGCAGATGAAGTTCGTTTAAATGCTCTCATTGATACATTTGTTGAGAACAATTTAATCCATAGCTACTTCCGTTTGCAGCTCATATAATGTGCAAAAGGTCTTCATGATGATTATTTAGTCAGTAGGGATTCGTGGCTTGAGCGGCTCTCAGTAGCATCCCAAGTGGCGGATTGTGAAACAGTGACAAGTGCTGCTTATCCAGTGCATGTGGTTAGTTTGCAGGTTTAAATCCGGCACTAAAATCCTAAGCAGGAGGACTGAAGGTGAACACCGCAGAGCAACTTCTTCAACCCAGCTGTAGTATCGTCGCTTAAGGTCAGCACTGAGGTAAACGGTGAGGCAACATTTCCTGCTGTCTGTGGACATGTCTGATGTGGGGGTCTTGGCTTAACTGTCTGGACGAGAGGAGACAACCTTAAGAAAAACCTAAATCTCGAGGTGGTGTGACTAAACCGAAGGATGTATGGCCGGATAACCAGTCGTTACTAGTCCAACTTTGAAGCGAATTCAGAAACCATTGGGGTATGTGCTACGACGGGTGGTTGCCCGCAGGGGGGAGTTCTCACCCCTGCTGTGGTGCCTCGTGGTGGAGGATCTCCTTCAGGAACTGGAAGTTGCGTGGTACATGATCGCAGGCTATGCTGGGGACATAGCCATTATGACCAGGGCAAAATATGGAGGTACCACGTCAGAAAATATGCGTATTTGTTTGGGTAGCGTGTATTTAGACGTGGAGACGTCCGCTAGTGTTAGGATCGCGAAGTTAGATCGTTAGATTTAATTAATCGTACGCAGTGTGTGTAAATAATTATTGAGTTCTAAACTGCTTCTTTTTCGCTGCGCGATTATATTTAATGCAATTATCGCAAATTTGTGGTAATTTTAGATGTTTTTTTTCCGGCGGTTTCAATAGATGGCGCAACGATGGAAATAAAATCCCATAAAATATACGTATTAAAAATATATGTAATAAAACATCACTTAAGCAAATTCGATTTAATAATCAGTCGGTGATTGTATTTTAGACACAAAATTGCATTATCGTACAAAATGCGCATGTGCGATTTCAGTTGGCTGTATTTCTGGTTTAGCAGGCTGTGAAATCCCTTGACAAGACAGTCGGCCATATTGTTTTGTATTACCACAAGTGACATATTTTTGACGTTGCGTTTATTTAAAACGTAGCTTTCTTACTGAATTGTTAATTCATTTATTCTCTTCGCAAGTGCAATGGATAGCTCAAGTACTGATTCGTTGACTAGATATGTTTGCGTTAGGAGACCGAGAATTCCTTCCCATACTTCGAGTACCCCAGAATCTGACGTCCCTAGGAGGATTTGCAAAAGGAAGCATCCACGCTTTCCTTGCCCTACGAGGGATTTCCCAAGCTCTGGATTTGATACTACAACCTCCGGGTCGGTATGGGATCTTGATTCTCCTCAACGCACGAAGTATCCTGCCAAGTAAGTTTCATAACCTATACCAAAATTCGTTCCCATCCTCACAGTTGTTTGTTTAGATGTTTCGTTGTCAGCTCCAGCACAAGCGTAGAGGCTTGTGATTCCGACATGTTCAATCCGAAGTCTCATCGTACCCTTCGTGTTATGAACCTTGCTGAAAACGTAACTGGGAGAAAACTTCGCAACATGTTCAAAGAGTTTGGAGACATCGACGTGTCTAGGGTCCATTACGACTGCTATGGAAACTCTACTGGCACTGCCGAAGTACTCTTCTCGCATGAAAACTATGCGATAAAAGCTTTCAAAGCGGTTCGCAAGACTACTGACTTCAAGGGACATGAAAATCTAATAGTAAAACTTCTCGCACGGAAGTGAGAAACAGATACATAAATTATTTTGGTTTTTTAAAAAATTAATGTTTGGCAAATGTATAATTAAAATTAAATTTAATTTTAATGTAACAATTGTTACATATGTTCAGGTCGTTCAATAAATTCTCATTGTGGTAATTCATTTTTTTGTTTTTTTTGTAATGTTTATAGTTGGAAATGGTCAAGATAAGTAGAAGATCTTTTAATGGTCCACCCGCTGAGTGAGTAACCGTAAGTAAAAAAAGGAGAACACAATACATACAAGATTATTGCGTTTAATAGTATAAGATGATTAATAGGGCCTGGACCTTTATTTATTTAAAAACCGCAAATATTTAAATATAATATTTAACAAAAAAGGTGAAGTATTTATTAAAAACGCAATATATTTATTAAAATTTTTTAATACATAAAAGACTAGAAATGATACAATTTACAATTAATTAAGTTTATATTAAAATCATTTGTTTACACTGCATATAAATGTTTTTTTTAATGATCGAAAGTAAAACTTCTTTGATTATCTCGAAACAGCTTTATAT
>JAWQRJ010005577.1:0-10139 GCA_033557515.1 Diorygopyx duplodentatus | reverse complement strand
CTTCTCTTCTGTTAATGACGCCTTTGCTCAAAGCATAGTAGACATTTGCTTTTCGTACACTTTCATTAATTTTTACTTCGTCCTTTCCAGTTTGTTATATTGTCGTATCCAAATATTTAAAAGTGTCCACTCGCTCAAGTTTCTCCCTCCCCACTTGGATTTTAATTTCTGTTCTTTCTCTTGCGAGTACCATGACATTTGCTTTTACTAAGTTCAATTTAATTCCGTTGTCATTCAGAACTTTGCTTAAAAATATATTTTCTTGGAGGCTTTGTTCGCTGCTGGCTAACAAAGCCACGTCATCTGCAAAGGCGCACTCTGAAATTTCTACTGCCTGTTTATGTATCTGCCACGTTTCTGTATCTTACATACATCGGCCACGTTGTGTCTAAGATATTTCTTGATGATGTCGTCCATAAAAAATATAAATTAAATGGCAGCGGACTGAGGCTGCCTCCCTGCCTTACCCCCTCTTTTGTGGCGGAGGATTCGGACATCCAACGCCTCTTCACACGGTCACCGTTTCCCCGTTAACACTTTTTATTACTATAAGCCTTCACATATTTTTGCTCTTGGTATTCTGTCTCCTTCTTCATATCCATATATGCAAGATATGGTTTCTTATCCTTTGCTAGCATCTTAATGCTTATATTTTTTAATGTGAATATATGATCCTAAGTGCTGCTTCCTTGACCTTCTTCCTTAACTTCTTTGTTAGTATTTGTTCGTACACTTTAAGAAACGATAGGATAGGTATCCTCCTATAATTACTATATTCGTTTTTATCACTGTTTTGGATAAAGAATGGGAGAATTTGACACAACATCGTGTTGAAAACCTTAATATTGGGCTACGCTTAGATAATAAAAGTGAGGGATTTTATTGCTCTGCACGGTATCTGCGGCATTTGTTTCCATCTTGCACGTTGTCAGAAATTCGATCCTTCTGTGATCTTAGAATTAAAATAATTATTGCTGCCCTAGGTGCCGATAATAAAGGAGAAGGAGCATTGACTAAATATTACACAAATACTTAATCCTTAGAATTAGAAGATTACTTCGTGTATTTTAATACTCAAATAATGATGTACAAATACTATTTTTAAATTAGAAATTTAATTGAAAATCGAATTGAACAGTTTGGTACACAAACTCTTGCGTTGGCTATGTAAATTTAGGGTTCAACAATTGAACTCTAATTTATAAACATTGAACTTTAAAGCTCAAACCAATAACATTCTGGCATGATTAAGTAAACGCAATTAAAAATAATATAAGTTCCAGTAGCTCTCATAATGTTACAAATATTAATCCATATGTTGCTATGATATAAGTTTCACCATGACGGTCGTTAGCAGTTGAAGGTTTTTAAACTGGTTTTTGCGCCAAAATATAGTGCTAGATTTTGTTCTTTGAGTGCATCCGTTGCGTATAAATCTTAAGTCGACCTGGCGGTGAAAATATGCAGCTTGCGCCATCTGTTATCGACGAAGCGATTGCAGTTAGCAACCGGTTGCGCAAGTAACGTTAATCGAGCAAATCCTGTTTCCATTCTAATTAGACTTATTTTTCTCCGCGAGGGGCCCAAGAACCGGTGCATACTTTCAAAGTCATTGTTTTCCGATCGTTTACCGAGTCGTATGGTGCAGTTTTGCAACCTTAGGTGTATGAAAGTGACTTATCGCTTTTGTTTCAAGCCGGTTAATTCGCTTTAACGTCTATTGGACCGTGTATAAAAACTTCCATTACCTAGCGACATTGATTGGTTGCTGAATAAGACCGTTTGTGCTTTATATGGCGCTGAAAGGTTATCGAAATTACAAAATCCTGAATTTTTCAGCGTGAAACATCGACAGGGAACAAATGTTTTGTTGTAGAACTAAATGGCGCTGATGTCGAAATTTATTCAGTTACGCCATTAAATTAATAACGTTTAATTTAAGGTGGCTTTTTATGGAATATGAGTTACTGGTACTATTGTTGTATCTCGCAACATTCTTTGACACAACTTTGCTAAACAACGGTTTTTAATAAACAGTATTCTCTGAAAATTAATGGCTATTACCCCTTCTATCTATTCAAGGAAGGCCAAATATTAGCCAGGTTTACATCAGAAACAGTAAACAAATCTGTAATTTTACGACAAGAAATAGGAATGTAATTGCTGCATTAACGAAATGTCAAAGATTAAATTTCACGCTTTGCTGTAATACGCTGTAATGAAAGTTCATAAATCTCATGCATCTTTAATGTTCAAGTTTAGTCGAGCTCCAAAATTGAGTGAACAAAAACTTATTAGCATAATACATATTTAAATAACAGATCTAAAACAAACATTGCTAACAACTTGTTCAAAGCCAAGATTTGATTTTAAGTTTTTAAAGTTAAACCTTTCAGATACAGTTTTGTAATCCATAAGATTATAATTTATCTCAACTTCAGTATTAGTTTTTTTACTATAAACTGCATTATAAGCATACGCAATTAAATGCCCTCCTACTAATTTAGTTAACATATTCTTACACTGTCTTATTAATTGTTTTGGTCTTCGTTAAAAAAAAATTATAACTACTATTAAAAAAATCGTTTTTTTTTATTTTGAGAGTATTCATATAACACAATGAGTATTTGTGGGCTGTTGAAGGCAGTTTATAGCTACAGATGTTAATAATAAATGTTCTAACTTTTATTGTCTCAATTTTATTACAAGTCATCAACTTCAAGTATAGTTTTCGCTGTATCTGTCGTGTATTCAGCAAAGAACAAATCTAAAGCAAAGCAAGTATGCTTGAATAATAATGAAAATATAAACACACGTGAACAGTTGTAGTGCTGCTTGTTTCTCCAATGATATTTATATCAAATCTGGGTACTAGCATAAAAGCAGGTCTTCGCCATACGTTAAACTCACATAAATTTCTCAGGAACTGAATGAGGGCTTATGCTTTTCGAAATACATGCATATTTTGCGAATTACTATTAATAGGATCAGAATATGTGTCTTGTTTATTTTTATGTTATTATTTATCATTTATCTTATTGGCATCTGCTTTTTCATTATTTGTCTACAGTAATAAGTTAATTGTAAGTACACCTTTCAATGATCGGTGTTATAATTATTATTCGTATAACTTATAACGGTTAGTTGACTGCGGTTTGTTAGAAATGATCCATGCGATGTCGCTAATAATGAAAAAATAATAAACTTTTCTAAATAAGTATTAAAATTGATCTGCCGAAGTAATAAAATTGATAATGACATTTTCCATACCTTCAATCACAAATTGGATATTATCTAAAGGAAAAAACGATTTATATTTTTTCCGCAGGTGGCAGATGTAGTTTTGCAATTTAATTAAATTAATTAGAAGTAATTTAATAAATTAAGAGCGACTTTGGGGTAACTGACCTGTGAGCACCGCCAGATAGTACTAATGTTCAACACAATATTAATACCAATAAATTATAATGAAGAAAGTCGTATAAAATTACAATGACGCTGTATATGATTGTCTTTGTACATTAAAACGATAATGTAACGATTTTTAAAGCAGTGCCTTCATGCAGTTTATATAGGAGTAGGGGACAATTTCTTCATATATAATATAATAGTCTATATATAAGTTTCAATCTCCGGAAGGATACTTTGCATTATAATTTTCGCTGCAATTATGGTAAACTGAAAACATATTGTGCCTTTTTAGAATGTTTTGATTGCTCAAATATACTCCCAGTTTTCGCTTGATAGTAGAAGTGAAATAAAAATTGAAAAGGGAAATAAATTCAGTTCCCTTCTGTCTTTTTTCTGAAATCTTAGTATCTTTCAATATTCGGAACACCTTGCAGATTTGAGTACATGAAAAATTTTGTTTGCTTCACTAAGAGGGATTTGTTATGATGTGCAACTGAAAAAATAAAAACAGTATATAAACAGTTAGGTAGTAAAATCTCGTTAGAGTTATCGCTCGGTATAGGATTGCAGGTATACAACAATGCAAGAATCTTTTAAACCCTTAAAACTATATTCTTTAATGTATTTCTAGGCTGGATTTTAACAATATAAAGTTGTTTTTGCTCTATCATTAGAAGTAGTAGTTAATTGTATAACGTCAAGTAAAAGTAAATTTATTAGTCATGAGATGTCGGTGACCCTAAAACCCAGCGGGAGTCACATCATTCCATCCCATCCTGCCAGTGCAGCGTTATTACATATAAACATCGCCTTCCAGTCTTTTACGACCCACTTGAGGGCTAAACTGTAGCTGAAGCACATGTTAATTTTTTCTTCCCGCCGACTTCGTAGGCACCCTACACCTTGTTACCTCGGATAAGGAGCGCATTTAACACTTCCCTGTATTCACGCGAACATAAATACATACACCCCCAGCAAACGGTACACTAGCTTGTCACAAGATCTACAAGTGTTAAGAACACCTTATATTGGAAAAAAGGTTGTTTGTTTATTAAACGAATAATAAACAAACGTTTCTTATTCGTTTTCTCTAGGTGTGCTTAGGGAAAAATTACCCCTTTCACAAACACACGTGTGTAGCAGCAGTTACTCGTTGAAAGAAGGCCGTTTACTTATTTTCCCGTAGATGTTTAATTTTTGCCTTGATGAGGGGGGTACCCTTAGTTCTTGGAAGGTTGTGGGAATATTCACATACCAAACGACGGTTGGTAAAATGTAACGTAGCTCCGGAAAATCTTGTGACTTCCTCTTTTCAATGACTTATTAACCAAATTATTTCAAATTTCTTAGCTTAATGTGGAATCTGCTAGTATGGCATAGCTGGTGGATATATGGCTCCGTAATGTGGATAAAATTTCGCAATACTGTTGCCGATTGATTCTGAATGAAAACTTAGTATTTATTACTAAGTACTTCTTAAAGTAGTACTTCTTAGTATTACTAATTACTACTTAGTATTACTATGACGAATGAATCTTAACTGTCCAATCTTTATTTTTTTCCAACTCGGGGCTATGTTGCCGTTTTGTAATTAAATCGAATGTGACGTCGTGACATGGCTATTAAAAAATAATTTCATTCAACATTTAATTAATAAATTAAGAAAGGCGCATCGCGGACGTCCCTCTATTGGTACTGTCATTTTTACTACACATGTTAGTCAGGACTAGGACACCTACAGCTTCAAGTTGTAGGTCAAAATATACAGCCACACATACTTTGCTTCACAGCGTACTGAGTTTTATCGTTGCTATTGGGCCCTTTCATCAATTTGAATTAGAAGTTAAAATTGTACGGAGATACAATGAATTCTATAAGACTGTTTTGTTAAAAAATGTTTTCTCTAAAATGACAGAAAATAAATGACATTACCAATACAATCTCTTATCATAAAGTAATAGTACACATAGGAAGTATAATACATATGCAGTATTATACTTTTATATAATTTTAAAGTAAACGTAAATATAAATTACTACTCCTATATTAGGAAGTCTAAATATTAAAATCTAGAAAAATCCAAAGAAAAAAGCGACGTCCGAGACGGGACGTCGCTTTTTTTTTATATAATTGTTGTTATTATAAAATTATAAGTTATTGTACCAGAATCATATTATTCAGGAACACCAAAAAAATACAATGATAATCTGCAAATCCTACCGAATCGTTGGATTGCTGAAAAGTTTATTAAAGTACAAATGCACCAGATATTTGTGCTTTAATAAACTTTTCAGACATCGCTCGATTCATCAAATATTGCGAAACTACGAAACAAAAAAATGAAAATGTTTCAGGTGTTTGATATACATCAAACGCTTGAAATACCTGATCATTTTAATTCAAATTTAAAAATATATTTGAATTAAATCTTTAAGAGCTTCCTGAGCTTCCACGTGTTATTTTAAGTCAAATATAAATTGCTCATTGATCTTATAGATCAGATTGTAAATGTCGCAAAAATCATAAAATGTCCCAAACGATATTTATTAATAAAAGGGTTATCATTTAAAAACATTTATATAAATAGATTCATTTTCGCTTCCTGCACGAAAACGATTGATTTCTACAGATTCTTGCCTCTTCAGTTGTCTTTATATGATTACCTATTAATTTATGTTTATATCAAACGCCTACGAAAAGGGAGGTGTAGTAATTTAATACTACATTTGAAGCCTTTCCATGTACTACTAACTTTGTTACCCTGCTATTTTTCAGTCACTATTCATTCTTTGTTCTTCATACACTTTTTACAGGTGCAGATGATTAATTGCTTTATTTGACCTAAAGTGAATTTGAATATTTTTCAAAGGAGTTATTTTAAAATTAAGGCCCATCGAAATCAAATTATTGTGTCGTACTCTATATGTTCTCCAAATTGCGTAGTAATCGTCTGAGTAATGGCCTTGTTTAATAGTGTTGGATTCATTCACATCCACATTATTGAAATTAACTCCTGTATTGTTGAAATACTTTCAGCGTCGTCTCAGAACTGTTATAATTCTTAAAGTACCGCAATTGATACCTATTAACCTCCACAAGAAGTACTTTATAGGGTTAGTTAATCCCATTAAGTTAGTTCCATTAGTTTTAACTTAAAATTAAATCAAAAATCCTGATTACGATCTAATTGCACAGTTTGATTAAAATTAATTGTTTGGAAGGGTAGTGCATACTATGGAAACTGGAAAATGGAAAGAAATTATTGCTCCGAGCGGGATTTGAACCCGCGACTGCTTCGCCACTACTGAAGCGCTCTTACCAACTATATTATCGAGGAAGTCTCACATTAAAGGAAGGATCACGTTATAATATGGATAACCGCTAATAACACAACTAATCATTAACGGCAGTTTATTTTAATAAAAACTTTCATGAACGGGAACTTTCGGAACCCCATTACACATGGGAATTAATCGGGAAATGGGAAACTTCTTGTGAAGATTGTACAGAAATGAAGGAGTGCCGAATTTACTCAAAACCCGAATTCACCGAATCTGTGCTTGCAGTGTAAGAGCTAATAAGGATTATGGAGAGAAGAGATGTTGTCATACATATAAATTGTTAAAAGTTATAGTCAACGTTCTTGAGTGCTTTTGTAAGCATTATTAGAACATATGTTTATCTCTATCTTTATCGGAGGTTACGAGCAGACTCGCGACAGTTTCATTTATTTTATAGTACACCAGTGATTGAATAATCGTTCCTACAATTGTACAAATTAACATAGCTATAATTATATCGTTTTTATTGACATTTATGATTGATTAATATTTATCCTTTATACTGATTTATCCTGAAACACCTGTATCTAACACTATCTAACATATTTTTATAAACACTCCTAAAAGTCAAGGTTTTCTAATTTAACAATAACACTTGATTTATTGTAAATTGTAGCTATACGCGCTGTACCTATTTTCAATTGTCTTCTTTATAAAAAGTGCCACTGTGGCACTTTTAATAAATTTATAAATATTTATTTCAAATTGATTAGGATGTAATCCCAAAATAGACATCAAGAAGTAGGCATTATACTAAATATACATACACGCAAAAAAAACATACGAACTGAATAAAATGGGAAGTCCATCTTAGGGGATAGCAAAAACGAAATGTATTCATAATGTTATGTTATTTGATAGCGGTAAAAATATTTATCCGCTTTCAAGAACAGACGACAAAAAGCACGCGATGCAGCGAGAACGTCTTGCGTTATGTGCATCTGTATTCGTTTTGTGCCCACCGTTAACGGCATACGGTTGCCATATGTCGACGGAATAATACAGGACGATTCGCAAACAATACGTTAATTTTAACTTATACAATGCCGCCAAATTGCAGACATCGCTTTCCACAAAACCAACACGAGTACTCGTAAACCAACAAACGATGTACACTCTATAAATAAGACGCGTCGCCCGCAGCAGGAGAGCTTTCACAAACCATGGTGCATCCTCAAAATAAACTTATTTTAACAAGGTATTTCGATTTTTTATTCAGCAGTGTATATTTTTTAAGAGATATACATATCTCATTGTTTAGTTTTTATTAGTTGTTTTTTTATAAGTTTGGAATTCAATCAGTTACTCTTTCCAAGCCTTCAAATATAATAATATATTTCAAAGCCAGTTACTTTATAATCAACTAGTAATTTTTTATTTTGATAATTTTAATCAAAATTGTTAATGATTTTTGTATATTAATCTCAACTCAACTGCAAATTAGTTTTTTAAAATGGTTATTCCTAGATCAGTAAAACGTAGACATAGCCAAAATAAAGTAAAAAAACGGCTCATAAAATACATTTGAAAATTCTGGAAATTACTTAAATTGTTTTTTCCATTACAATTTTCGAACATATTTTATTTGCCACAGATTTTAATAACACATAGTTAGTAAAGCTGTACAATAGCTAGGGTTTCGAAGTTTCCAGAAGCGCAAACTAGGGCAACGTTATAGCAGACTGAGGAAGCCTGCAAACTTCCTGGGCGAAAAGTATTTGATGTGCTAACTTTGTTATAAATCTTGGTCAAACAATAGAATTACGGTTGAAAGTTTCGTCGAATATTTTCTGTTCAAAGTTGGTAATTTTGATTTACTTAAATCAAATAAACCGCCTATTACTTTTTAAAGGATCACTTCACCTCACAACACGTAATACGTAATAATTCTTGACCCCAAACATTAATTGAAAAAATTTAAAAAAATGTTGTGTTGCACTGTTTCATATCTGTATATAATAATTCCACACTTTAGACGCGCACTGTGTATTCATACATTTTTTCAACAAAATCCGAGCTGTTTTGTAGATTTTTACTGTAACTGTAGAATTGTTAAATACTCTTCAGTACGTTTAGAAACTTGTGGCAAAGCAATTATTATTTACTTAGTGATTGAAAAATCAGTTACGATTGCAATGTGTTTAACGAGAAATATCCAGACTAAACTGTTACCAGCTTAACAGTTTCGAAAAAAGTTCCAAGAAATCCGTGATATTCGAAGTCTATCAAGGAAGGTGTGCACGAACTAAAATTTCTTAAGACAAAAAATTAACATTGCCATACAATTTCCAAAAAATCCTCATATAGTTTCTCGTGCGCCCGCTGCAGATATTAGTAAATCGCCAACTTTATATACATTGAAAAAGGCGAAAAAAAGCCAGATTAGTTACCGAATTTTAAGCAAAAATAAAATTTAGTCGTTTTGGACGCCATAAAATATTTTTTATTATCAAAATTTAATTTTTTCTATAAAATATGTAACCTAATGTAACCTATTTTTTATCATGGTCATGTTAGAGATTAGGGGTTGCCATCTGAAAAAATTGATGATGACGGCTTAATCAAAACCTAAACTAAAGTAACAAAATCGACGGCTTCAAGCATTTCTGTACTTTAATGTTTGTTGAATTTAGACAATTGCATGACTATGTTACTGAAAGTAGGTCATAACAGCGTAATAGCGAGCCAATATAAATCATTATAATTCAAATATTATTAAAATTGTAAACACGCTATTGGAAGGTGGTTTTCTGACCAATTTGAAATACAAACAGTAAAACAGCATTAACATGACATAAGTACAAGAAGACACGGTAAGGCACTCCAACACTCTCTTCGTATAGTGTGATGTAACATACCTAGGATCTCCCGCAGAAAGTGCTAGTCCATGTAAAATAACTAGTGTCGGTGGTAAAATCCGTAGTGTACGACCATAATTTCTATTGCGTGTACATTTCAGTTTTACTCGTTTATCAATTAAAATTTACTTTAACTAAATGCATTACAAATCTTATTTATTTGTAGTCAGCAGTAAAAAATGCGTACAGATATTTTTACGATTATCTTCTATGTTCACTTAGAAGATAATCGATTATATATATATATATATATATATATATATATATATACAGTGCGTTTTCGCTAATCCGTAGCCTTGATTATCCGAAAACCCCGATACACCGAATCTTAAATTTACGCATTGTAATCTCAGTAATCGGCATTAATTTCCGATCGCTAATCGGAAATAACGGAATTCCCCAAAGTAACCTCGGATATCCACAGCTAGCGCTTGTGTACTTCCCCTAGTTGTTTGTGTGTGTCTAAAAAGCATATATCTTAAGTGAAAAAACTGTAAGACAAACAAAAATTACAAAGTATTTTCAATAG
>JAWQRJ010005576.1:0-10139 GCA_033557515.1 Diorygopyx duplodentatus | reverse complement strand
CGATAAAAAATTCAATTTTCATTTTAGATGTGCAGTTTTTTAGAAATTTATATTGGATATATCATAGAATAATATGATCGAAACAATTTTTTGATATCTCGCACAGATTTTTTATTAAAAAATGATAGATGTTAATTGAAAAATATTAGAACTCATTTCTTAAATTTTAACGTCTCTAATTAAAAAATTGATAAAAAATTCAATTTTCATTTTAAATGTGCAGTTTTTTAGAAATTTATATTGGATATATCATATAATAATATGATGCTCCAATTAGTTCATGTGATGTGGAAAGAAGCTTCCCCCGATATAAAACTTTGTTTCGAGATAATCAAAGAAGTTTTAGTTTTGATCATTTAAAAAAAACATTTATATGCAGTATACACAAATGATTTTAATATAAACTTAATTAATTGTAAATTGTATTATTTCTAGTCTTTTGTGTATTAAATTTTTTTTCACCTTTTTTGTTAAATATTAAATTTAAATATTTGCCATTTTTAAATAATAATAAAAATAATAAAGATCCGGGCCCTAATTATTAACTAACCTTACACCCAGATATAAAAAGCATTTTTCTTTGTTACGCGCACGTAAAACTATAAAATCAAATTTAATAAACAAGAAAATTAATAAAAATAAAAGTGTGTATAGAAATTATTTTTCAGACACTCAGTATTTATGTAAAAGACAAACTAGCTGCCATGATTTTGTTTAGCTCCTGTTTAGCTTAAACCTGTACATACCTGATGAAGCATATTCTCCAGGGTGGACCCAACCACCTAAGAAGAAACATATGTTTTTAAAGAAAATATTGTAAGTACCTCATATTGAGGGTTTACTAGGAATAATTCTATCTATCTTAGATCCTGTTATATCTGTCTTTTAGAGAGGTGATTAGAAAGAACAGCTTAATTAATTTAATATTTGATGGTTAGCATTGTAAAAGATTATGCCAACACATCTCCAAAATGTATCTTTTATTAACATATTTTGCTCATTCCCCTGAGGGTAATTTATTAACACTGCATATGGCTACATCGAATGTCTTGAGGAAAAATATAAAATATTTATCATCTTTAATTCAAAATTATTAATTAATCACACAATTATTTATTACATCCCAAAATATTTTGAATAATATTCAATGTAATACACCCCTATACAGGTGATTCTTTGCGAACTGCATAGATCAATTATGGAAAAATTATAGTTAGGAAAAATCTGAAAAATGTATTTACAATTTTATGTAGAATCCAAAAAAGTAATAACATACAGGTGTTGTTCCATTTAAAATAAGGAAGTTGGATTCTACTTCCCGTATAATCGGAAGTGTTAATACCCTGAAAATATTTTAGTCTAAGGTCCCCCAATGGTCTTAGTACACTGCCAAATTTTCAGATTTTTCCTAAGTATATGATATTATGATTAGTATTACCTGTAATATCTGCTCCATCATCCATGTCTGCAAGAGCATCAGCATCCTAAAATAATTTGGTAAAAATTATTAACAATTTTTTACATAAACTCAATAATATAGAATGTCTTTTTATGTAATCTGTGATACAGTTTAATAAATTATTTGGAAAAGGATTCGTCAACTTGATTTCGTTACTAGATTGCGTAAACTTGAAGTGCAAACGCTATTAAATTGACAGTTTCATCAAAAGATTTCAGAAAAGCATCAAAAAGTTTTTATGCTTTTCTGTCAGTATTGAAATACCCTACTAAACGTCAGTATTGACTTATTACTCTATCAAATTAGTAAACTTGCGCTGTACTTTGTATTTACTGCGTCTGCACTATATGACAAGACCTTTTTTTTACTGACAAATCTGCTAAAATTATTTGATTGAACATTATTACTTATCTTCAGTTTCAGTATGTTCTTTTCGTCTGAATTTAAATATGTTTGACATTTTAAAATATCTAAGGAATTAAAGAATATTCCTAATATTATTCTAACGTTCTAATGCAAAAAAATATATTTAAAATACTGATTATTTCGCAGGGGTTTACAATTCCTTTATTTGAAATCCGGTGGAATTTTTGAACACATGTAATAATTTGCCTAAATTTTTCTTTAATATGATTATTTTTTTTAAACTTGTAAAGAAAATGCAATCAGAAAAGCCTTACATTTTTCGCCTTCCGTCACTAAACAACCTAGAAGAAAACATTGAGCAAAATTCAGTCAGACTTCCAAAATTTTATTTATAAAACTGTGCAAGGGAGAAACAAATATTGGTAAGTAAAAATATTTTGCTATTTACTTTGAATTTATTTTGATTCCCTTATTATTTCACAGTATACTATAAGCTACTATTAATTGCAAAATCAGTATTGATTTTGCAATTAATTCCTTACTTAAATCTGTTTGTTAAACTTTTTTTTTGTATTATGTTCAAATACGAATAAAATATGTAGTTCTTACATAAATCCTAAACTGTAGCAGGTATGATTGAATACTTCAAATTTCAGCATATTCTTAACTATAGAATGTTAGAGACATTAGTAGGTAGACATATAATACTAATAAAAATACATACTTAATAAACCAACAATCACAATATGGTTATTCTTAAAAAAATACAGAATACAATGTGTAACTAAAACATATGCTCATGACATCACACTTTGTTATTTTATCACTGTTGTTTTCAAGACTTTTATTATTGTTATGAACCAAGTAATTCTGTGTTTTAAAGATTTTTATTGTTTTTAAGAACAAAGAAATGCTATTAAAGTAGTCAATGTTACAGAAGGGTTTTGTAGTTATGAAACAGCATAAAATGTATTAGTAGGTGTATTTGGCAATTCAACATATAAATATTAATTTTTTCCTTATTTGCTAATTTCTTACAATGTATATAACATATATAATAATACATGTTATATAACAATAATAACACTGTTAAAAGCACTAGATATCGATTATCAAAAACATTATCGAAAAAATTGATATTAAGTACTACAAATTCCTACTAGAGGGTTTTCATTAATGATTGATGGTCATACGACTGCTTACCAACCTAAGTCTGTATTGAGTTATCTAAAAGATCTAGGGATTCTTAATTTCATATTTTTGTGATCTTCAGCGTTTGCGTTTATCGTATACTATTAAATGCGCTACTCTTGTATGTATGTGTATGTATTTCCCAGACCTGGAAGACGGCTTTAAGTTGCCGGCTGATATTTGCAAGATTACAATAATCCGGTGCCAGGAATCGATTCAGATATGTCTCGACTTTCGGTAAAATCATTTTATATCGCGAATAAATAAAATTGTGAGGAAAACACATGGAAAACATCGATACAGAACTGCTGGTGGGATCTATCGGGGGGCCGCGAAGCAGTTTTAAAGTGTTTTTTTTATGTTTTACCCGCAGGAAATTGATTGAGATAGGTACCGACCTTCAAAAAATCGTTTTAAGGTGTAAAAAAAATGAGTTTTTGCTTATTATAGCTAGGTTGCGGACATAAAGAGCCATCGTGTGCTGGGTTGAACGGAACTATGATGGCACTACCAAAACTAAGAGACTGGCAAGCTCTGTTAGGCGTTGGAAACAATGTTTTTTTTTGCATTTTTATCCCCGAGCAAGCTCGGTTTTCCACATACTTAAACATTAACTATAACCATGAGTACCTGGTGAGTTGAAAAAACTGTGTGATGAGTAATTATTGTCAATTTTAGTACATTAATTTTGAGGTTATTTTTTTTATTATTCGTTTAAGGTGTAATTTCAGGAGTTCAGGTGAATATAAACGATTTTAATCTATACCTTTTGAGATTAAGGACTGATTTTATAATGTCCAGTTGGGCGGTGGTTAAACATTAAACATTATTGTCCTAAAATATTTTGTTTATAGCCGGTAATCTTCCGAAAGGATGGACACTTCCGAGCAAAATACTTTTATAATTATCGCCCCATTTCTGAAATGGCACCTGCAATCCTGATGGATTCTGGACTTATTCAGCGCAATCATGTATCGATCAATTCCAGAAACAGTTTCCAAATGCGATGTTTGATTATGGTGGGTTTCTAATGCATAAATCTCGTCTTGTTTACCGTTTCACTAACAAGAGTTGCATTTGCAAGGAAAAATCTCCTGGAAGGCCAAAAAAGTTACCCAAGGAAGTTGTTGAAGACATTAAGCAGCGGATGGAACAAAGGCCAACAAAATCTGTCTGGCAAAGATGTGTTAATTTGTGTTAAAGAACATCAAAGACAGCACTTTCAACATTTTATTAAACTTTTTATTAGTTTTCAGACAACACTTTATGTTTTTTCAATTTAATGCAAGCTTATTCATTTTAAGAGTTTCCACTTCAAAAAGAGTCCAATGAAGACATAAAATGAATTGAAAAGCTTAAAACTGAGAAAGTACTTCTGATTTGATCTTTAAATAATATTGTTTCGGTTAACGTGTAAATATTTTAAGTGCTTTTTCTTTTTCCTAACATAATGTAATTTTTAAGTCTACAAAATAAAATTTGTTTTAAATTGGGTAGAAAATTGGGTAATCGTTTTGTACAAAATGACTCAAATGTTGAACGGCTCTTTAATATGATGAGGTCTATAAAGATCTAACAAGAAACCAGAAGCAAATGTTAATAACGGATTTCATTACCAAATCTCCTCGGGGTGTAAATGTTTTTACTTCAAACATCGAATCAGCACAAATAATTTCGCCTAATGAAAGTGACCTCGAACCAGTCACGAAGAAGAGATTGACAGTGATTACTAATAGTGATGAATGATGATAACTGCCATCAACCTTAATAATTTTTTATATGAATCTTTTAGATTTTATTTTTTGGTTCCTCTTAGGTAATTTTTTTTTGGATTTCTATAATAATGCTAATTAACAGTTAATCTTATGATGAACTTCAGAAGTGAAATGTACAAAAATGCAATTAAAAAAATACTGACCTGAAAACTAAGCTCTTGGTATAAAGTATTCCCGCTCCTTTCTTCCTTATGCGTATGAACCCTTCCGGAGTTACTCTGCGTTTTCGCTTGTGGACTAATCGGCGACGTTATAACACTTTTATTCTCCAACGTTATGCTGTCCGTTCCTTGCGCCTTCTCCATGGTATGTACACCGCCTTTTACATTATCTAATTCACTATGCAAACTGTAAACATTGATTCGATCGTTATTACTAAGTTCGGAAACGGTCGTTTTCGCCAGATCAGAACCCACCTTGGGGACGAATGACTACTGCTAATTGGTGACGTTGGCACACTGTCCACTCCTTCGGCGACTTCCAAAGAAGCGAAACCGAACGAGACGGGCCCCGAACTACGACAAATATTAATCCTATTCGAATTTAACCTATTCGATTCGGTTCGTTCGTTAGCTAGTTGAGCGCCGGACAGCAAAAGCTTAGTCCGTTCCATGTAGTCCATGTGTGTCTTGAACAGCTCGGTGTATCTCTCGTGCAACTTGGCGTATTCCTTCTTCAGTTCCCCCTCGCGTTCCTCTAACCTGCCGGAGTGCTCGAGGGAGTTTTTATGTTTAATCTCGAGCATTCTAACGATGCTTTCGAGGGCTTCCAATCGAGCGGCAAGTTCTTTCCTTTCAGCTATAACAATGGATAAGTTCTTGACATCAAATTGCTAATTGTAAATTTTTAATAATATAATTCATAATGTCAAATATCAAAATCAATTATGACTATTCGTTTAAATTACATTGATGATAGTGAAAATCGTGCCATGTAACAATCAGTTCCAGTTGAGCAAGTGAACTTATTATTAGTAAAACCACACGTATATTAATAATTATGTAATCCATATTACCACGTATTATATAATGGCAAGCAAGACATTGGAATTTGTAGTTTCCTTCCTTATACATATATGGATATATCAGTTAGACAGGTGTGTTGTTATAGTGCCTACTTTTTTAAAAAGGTAAAAAAAAGACATGAAAGATATAAAATTGCATTCACACCTTTTTATGACAATTGAGTTGAGATCTTTTAGAGTATTGTAAATCAAACTTCCAACAAACTTTGGGGCAGATTTTTAAATTAAAAAATCATTCCCTAAAATTCCACCTATACATCACGCCATAGCCGAAAACGACAGATTCCTCATGAAAAACTAGGTGTAAAACTTTTAGTATATTCTGAATTTCTGAGATCAAACATATTTTATCGAACTGTCATTGAAAGTTATGAACATATTGAAGCCTTTCATAACGACATAGGCAGTCTTTATTTGGAACTTTTTTACCTAAAATGATTAGAGACGGGAGAAGTGTGGACGAACCGATGGCCAAAAATGGTACCATTAGTCTTAGTATACCATAATTCGTCCAGATATGTCAAAATCTCACCATCAAAATTTTGGACCGAATGCATTACTTTCTCTTTATACCTTTAGGGTAAAAGAAAGTGATCAGACTTTACGCTGGTATCAAAATTATCTCTCATGATATTACCATTAGCAAGAAGTTATTAATTATTAGCTTCATCTATTGTTAGATTTAACATGGACTTCACTGACTTAATTAAAGTTTATCATAAAACAGCATTTCGCTAATAAACTTCTAATTGGTTTAACCTGCTCATATGCTGTTGTCATATACCTCATACCCACAACACTGTTCCTAAAAAAAAATAAAAGAGAAAGTTTAGAGACCAGGATGTTTATTATTTGTTAAATGTCTGTATGAACTAGTGCATTAAACTATGTATGTATTTCTTCATAAGAGATACTTTGTTTTGATGAAAACAGAAATCATTAAGTTGTAATAAAAGTAGCAGACAATAACAATAAAACCTCTATATAAAAATTAAAATACTTGACTCATGGTTATAAAATCTCATTACCGATTGAGCAATAAATTACACTTGTGGGCACAGGAGAAATTATATCTTATGTATTACCTTATACGTTGGATATATTTTAATTATTCTTTTGTAAAAAAAATTATCAAATTTACCAGAAAAAATAACTAAAATTTAGATATCTATATTTATGCACTCACGAAAACAGTGTTCAAAATATGGTCTGTTATTTTGAAGTCAAAATTGAAGTGACCTTTCCTAGATTATCAGTTTAATTGGGCATTCAGTTCACTTTATAAGTAAATAAGAATATCCGTAATTGAGTTAGATAAGCATATCAAAGATTGGCATTCATATGTATTCAAAATAAAATTGAAACAATTGAAATATTACATTCTTGAAACTAGAAAGTGTGGCCATTACTTCAGTGCAAACGTTTCAGACTTGTTTTAAAATCTTACTTTTAATGCATAGAGCATACCTATTGTTGGTCTCTTAAAAAAAAAAATATTTAAAAAAACCATATTTAATTTACCCTAATTTAAATAAATTTTTGATAGGAACTAATAGAAAAACAACGACTACAGTACTTTATACCACAAAACGTATCTGTACGTTTTGTAGTATAAACTGAAAATACATCCAAAATAAGTATCATTATAACAGCAAATATAATAAATGTATGCAATCAAAGTATATTAGGAAAGATATAGCAATTTTGTTTTGCAAAATCTTAAAATTTAATCCTAAACAAATCAACGTTCACATATTTTTATAAATAATTTTTATGTGAATGAAGAAAATAAAATTATACAAGCATTTTTAATACTTTAATTTTTTTAATTTATTAATATTGTTCTTATAATTTCAATAAAGCATAAAGGCCTACAATTCAAGAAAGTTTTAGTATCTTAATATCAAAGAACGATCTTGGATAATTTTTTAAAAAATAGAGATAAATAGACAGATAAAGAAAAGTTAATGCTTCTGATGAGTTCTTGTGAATTTTTAGTAAACTCTAATGCAAAAACCAATTAGGTTTCACTCAATTTACATGGTAGCTTTATATTACAAAGATGTTTATTGTCCTAAGTTTTCAGTATATTTTACTCAGTGCTTTTGCGATATTAATTAGGACTGCCAAAGATTAATTTAAACTGCGTAAAACAGGCTTAACAAAGATAGTAAAAAGGATCTTTTTGGTGAATTACCAAGGAAGTAAACGAGGAAAAAACCCAAAGAAAATACACGCCATGGTACGGGAATCGAACCCGTGACCTTTCGTTTGCCGGACGAATATGCTACCGCTACACTAAGGAGGACGCCCTGGTTAGTGTAGCGGTAGCATATTCGTCCGGCAAAGGAAAGGTCACAGGTTCGATTCCCGTACCATGGTGTGTTTTTTCTTTGGGTTTTTTCCAGGCTTAACAAAGTTTTTGGTAAGATGTGCAAAAAAAAAGCGAAAGGTTTTCAAGATTGAAATTTTTACAACATGTAGAGCGCGTAGCGTCTAGAGGTTCATGGCTCTGAGAACAGGATAATATTTTTTAATTAAGGCCTTCAAAAAATGTTAATGTTACATGTAACGGAAACAGACAAACCTTTGCGACAACCATTTACTTTACCATTAATTACTTCGGCATAAATAGGGCATTTCAGAAAAGGAATAATTTTAAAAATAACTTGTATGAATTTACATCTTTACCACATCTGGGCCAAAACACCTCTGAACAGGATCTAAATTGCTGATCTGTGTGTGAAATGAATCAAATTTTATTGTTGTAACATTTTAATCTGATTTCACTTTTTTTACCGTTTGATGAGGATGTGCGTTCACTTACTTTACTTTATGTACTTACTTCACATACCTGCTTTCTCATTCGACCGTAAGTAAGGTTTTTATTTTATTTTAATTTTATCTTTAATTTTTCCGACTGTAAATCATTTACTTGCTAATCCGTTTTTATACCTCTTTTTGTAGATTAAGGCTCAGGATTAAGGCGTCTAATAGATCGAAACTAGTACCTTAGTGTATGTAACACAATAAAGCAAATAAACGTCCAAAACGTTTTGTTTATTTAAAAATTGCAATTTTGTTTTAGTAACTAAAAGAGTAAATTTTAAATTGTAGTTATACAGGGTTTTCTGTGCCACTGGTTTGCTTTCATTATTCGACGTTTGTTGTTGTCTTTTAGAGCACAATATTTTCCAAGAAATATCTTTTCTGTGCAACTGGAAGTTGAACTTTTTTATTTAAATGGAATAGTATGATTTTTATTTTGTTTTTGGTATGATAAGATATTAATAAGGTACACCTAAGTACTTTTTTACTGTATATCCCTTAAACCTTTCACATCAAATATTTGATGCTGACCTGGGGATAATATGAATCAAATGCAGCACAAAGTCCTGTTAAATGCTCGACTATGATATGTTTGAATTCATTGATATTTACGTCAACTTCGTTTGTTAATTCTGAGAATGAATGAAACATATAATAATTATTGCCTTCCAGACACTTACACCACAGATTTAGCTTTTTTTATGTTTCAATTTTATTCCACAAATAAAAATAATTATTATTTCTTACTTAAATTTAATTAGTTGATTAACGAACATATGTCCGACAAGTGAGCCAATTTGGGAATTCAACACTCATTATCAAGGAAAATATGTCTTAAATTTGATTTTTTTGAATCTAGAAATGTTTGAACTTCTTTTTTTAATTCATACAGCCTCGTTTATATTTTTCCTCACGATAACCATCACACTTCTACATGGATTAATAAATTTTCATGTCCACATCCGATTTCATTGCATAAAATAGTAAATAATCTTGAATTTAATGCGTTACATTTAATATAATTTACAATTTTTATCGACTGCGTAAGAATATTATTCAAATCAGGAGACAATTTTCTTGCAGTGAAATGTTCCCGATGAATAATACAATGAGTAAAAATCATTTTGTCGTCCGCCACTTCTTTAATTTATTTGCAACACCCGAATGTTTTCCTGTCATATTCTGCCGCGACATCAGTTCATAACCCAATACAATTTTTCCAGTCAATTGAGCTTTTCCAAGGTAATTATCAAATGCTTTAAATATTTATGAACTAGTTGTGTGATTGAGAAGTTCAATAGAACAAAAAAAATTTTGATTTCGTAATCAATATAACGAATATAACATAAAAGTACAGATTTATTGGATGTTAGTAGATTCATTCATTTGAATTGCGAATAGTGATTTTCTTACTTTTAGAATTACTTATTCTTAAACATCAGTTGCTAATTCGTTAATTCTACATTGAATAGTATCGTTAGAGAGCGGTACATTT
>JAWQRJ010005575.1:0-10140 GCA_033557515.1 Diorygopyx duplodentatus | reverse complement strand
GATATGAATAATTGAACTGAACTAAACTTAAAATACTTTTTAAAAGCTTTTTTGGTTTAACAGTTTTGATAAATAGATTTAATTTAATTTTATATCCAAGAACTGATATTTTTTACTTCATTTTCTCTCTCGTGATTTTTTAAAATTTCTCTAGTTTTATGTTTGGAATAAACTCTTTAGTACTGAAAAATAAGATTATTTGAATAAAATCGGATTGAATCAATTGATTGGATTAATAATCGAGTCGCATAAATAAGACCAAAAGGTTTTTTGTTTTAAAAATCTTTTGTAATTCAACATTTGTTATAATTTTTGATTTCATCGGAGTTAGATTGAATGATTTTCCGTTTAATTTAATTGGGTTAAGTTGGATTAATTTTAGACTGTTTACTTTTTTTCGAATTTGTGCTTTTTTTGATAGAATACTTATAAAAGTATATTTTCTGTGGTTGATTTTTTTCTTTTCCCCCACAGTTTGAATAGAATTGTTTGGATTTGAATAATTAAACTCAACTAAACTTAAAGTACTTTTAAAAGCTTTTTTGGTTTAACAGATTTAATAAATAGATTTAATTTAATTTTATATCCAATCTGATATTTTTTACTTCATTTTCTCTCTAGTGATTTTATAAAGTTTCTTTAGTTTTATGTTTGGAATAAATTCTTTAGTACTGAAAAATTAGATTATTTGGATAAAATCGGATTGAATCAATTGATTGGATTAATAATCGAGTCGCATAAATAAGACCAAAAGGTTTTTTGTTTTAAAAATCTTTTTTAATTCAACATTTGTTATAATTTTTGATTTCATCCCAGTTAGATTGAATGATTTTCGGTTTAATTGGATTGGATTAAGTTGGATTAATTTTAGACTGTTTACTTTTTTCGAATTTGTGCTTTTTTTTGATAGAATGCTTATAGAAAGTATTTTTTTTTTTGATAGAAAACTTACTTTTTTAGAAAACTTAGATTTAATTTAATTGTTAATTTCGATTAAATTACATTAAATTTCCCTATCGCTTTTATTGGGTTAGGTTGGATACATTTTGGATTGTTCACTTTTGAGTTTTTTTCGCACTTTTTTTGGCTGGGTGTTTTTTTTTGGTTTTGTGGTTGTACTTTTAATTCAATAAGAATTCTGTTTGTTAACCCAATAAAAATTCTATTTATTAACCTGATAAAAGTTCATTTAACTCCAAAATTGATTTTGTCGACGGATTAGTTCTCTTTTAAGTATGTATTAGGCAATTGGATTGGATTATTTGTATTTGAATAATTGGATTGAAGCAAATCTAAAAGATCAAAAAGCTTTAGTTTAACAGATTCCATAAATAGATTTAAATTAATTTTTAATTTCGATTAAATTACATTAAATTAGCTTTGGGTTTTATTGGGTTAGGTTGGATACATTTTGGTTTTCCATTTTTTTTTTTTTTGGTTGTTTTTTGGATGTGTAGTTTTTCTTTTTGTGGTAGTATTTTTAACGCACTAAGAATTTTGTTTTTTAATCCAAGGAAAAATCCTTTTTTAACCCAACGATAACCCATTTAACTCAATCCAAAGTTGGACTGGGCTAGATTTCGATTGGATATTGAATTCTTTTAAGTTGCCATTTTTCATTTTTTCTTACATCTTTGATTTTGTGGCCGGATTTCTTTTCTTTTTTGTATTAGGCAATTGAACTAAATTATATCGATTTAGATAATGGGATTGTTTCGTTTTTTTGTACTTTTTTGGCTGTGTGTACTTTTTATAGTTCTACTTTTAATCCAATAAGAATTATGTTTCTTAATCCAACAAAAAATCCATTTTAACAAGACAAACATTTATTTAACTCAATCTAAAAAATTGGACCGAACTTCACTTGGATTGTGGATTTTTGGAGTTGGTTTTTCTTCAATTTCTTCTTACGTCTTTGGTTTTGTGGTCGGATTTATTTTCTTTTTTGTATTAGTCAATTAAATTGGATTGTTTGGATTTGGATAATTGGATTGAACCAAACTTAAAACGATCAAAAAGCAAACAATTTAACACATTTGATAAAAAGATCTAATTTAAAGTTTCAATAGAGTTAGATTGAATTCGTTTTTGGTTTAGTTGGATTATATATAGGGTTGAATTCATTTTGGACTTGTTGGATTGAATTTTATTCATTCTTTTTTGCGCTCACTTGTACTTTTTTGTGCTCACTTGTTCTTTTTTGTACTCACCTGCACTTTTTTCTTTTCGTGGTTCCATTCAGTATTTTTGAATCTAATAACAATTTATCCAATCCAATTCAAAAATCGATTTCAATTCTAGATTAGATGCAATATTAGATTTGGATATCATTTTTGACTTACTTTCCTCTTTAATTCTTTTTTAATTTCTTTAGTCCTGCGGAAAATTTATTCATCCAATTCAAAATTGATCTATAAAAGAACAGCAGTTTCTTAATGTCCTGAAACGTTTGCTTCGTTAAAATTTCACGACAACTAACGATCCAGCTCATTTTGTCAACTGTGCCAATGCATATTTCATTGAAATGCATTACTGGACGCAGCGTATGTTAACAGAACTGGAAAAAAAATAAATCTATGGTTGGAGCCGGACGGCCGTTCTTAAGTTTTGAAGTGCTATTACAATTTAGGATCTCTTCAGAGTTCGTCCAACTCAAACGCAGACCTCTCCCGTTGTAAATTTAGCCGCGAAAACAATACAGAGTGTATCGCAAATCGTATAGTGTAACGTCATGGATTTTATAATTGATAATATTGATATAGCACAAACTTTATTTAACACAATTTTTTCTCGAAAAATCAATGTCCCTCCACGAAAATTAAATATTCACAACAGGTTTTCGGGGTGTCATAAAAGAGTTGTGCGATTAAATCAAATTCCGTGGTTACCAATTGAATTAGCCACGAAGGGAGTTCAGATTCTCTAATTGTCAACGCAAAGAGGGGAATTGGCTGTTGAATACCAGCACGTGATTTCTTCCCGGGATTCGCCTGGAATCACTTAACATTCCGGGCGCGAAGACGCCGCCAAATTGCAACAGTTTTTCGATCGAAAAGCGAAAGTTATGCGAGCAAGAAAACGATATCGAGATGCCAATCTGCGAATCGAAGCTTTCGGATCTGGCAATGCGACGTTCGTAATGGGAATCAGGGAATCGCTAATAGGTTTTGTAAGCAATCCATAACTTCGGTCATAAATTAAACAATGCTGACCCCGGAATTGGCTATCGTCGGATAATTTATTAGCAATCGGGCGTACAATAGTCTCGCCCGGCAATCCCATCAATCAAAACTCTGTTGATAAGTTAATATATCACATCTGTCGTTAAATGATTAATGCTTGCGGACAATTGTATGCGAAATACCAAAGAGGGCGTTGAAAAAGCTCTCGACAAGTTTAAAGAAACAAAAAAAGAAAGAAAGTGAATCTATATTTTTCATTATCTTTTACTTCATTTTTTGCGCCCGTTTCGAAATAACTTTTATAATAGTACCGTTCGTAAGTTTAATAAGTTAAAAGCATCCCGCGTTCTACTTTGACTAATTATTTCTAAGTAGAGTTCAAAGAAGCAACCGTCTGCCAAATTAATTGTCCCTTATTAATTTTACCGTCAACCGCCGTCGTGCCTCCGAGAACAAGGGGGGTAACTCGATAAAATTGACCGTTAAAGTTGAGGTCGCTTTAATTTTCGATGAGCACCGCGACCAGACGATAATGGCTTATTAGCTTCCACTGAAAAGCTGCCCGTAAATTTTTTATCGGCCCACGATGGGGTGCAGGACGACAAAGCAGCGTCAAGTCACACGAGGCCGAAGCAGAAACAAAGGAAAATCGATGACGTAGAAAATGATCCCTACTTCTATTAGAGGCGCGAACTTACACCTTCCGGTTGGGTGGAAATTCACAATTTCACACTGTCTTAACGTTTCAGAATCTTGACGGGAAAGCTCTACTCTGGGTGCAGTATTAATACGCTGGGGGCGTCAGTTTGTGTTCCGCATGTTCACTTCAACTTCAGCATCAATTTCGGTGTGATTTGTAAAAGTTTGAAGTGAAGAACATAATGTTTTATATCTGCTCCCTCTCATTAAGATCTTAAACCGATCGTAGCCCGCATGAGGAGAAAAATGAGGTCGAAGTACAAAAAAATTGAAATGGAAATACGACTGGACAGCAAAGTGATGAACTTACGGGATCTGGTTTTTAAAATTTCGTTACGAACCGAAGCATTGCGATATCGCCGGTACAGATCTAAACTGCCGTAAACACGAATTTCTAAAAAATGTAACTCGAAGCCGACCCGGTCGGCAATAAAAAAAGAACGCTACAAGATATAAATGGAGTTAGCGTGAGGTGGGTTTGTTTAAAAAAAAAGTAAGCAAGGCGAAAGTGCGGTGAGAGAATTCGTACTGAACGGGAAAACATTTGCATAAACATCGCCGTCCCCGAAAGTGTTCTTTATCACGAAAGCCGAAAAATTTACCATTTATTCCCTGTTGGGTTGTACTCATTTGACTAAAAGGTTCGAAACCCCTAGAACGAGATTTCGCGGTTTAATCCATCGCTTGTTTTAAATCCCTTCTTGTTAACGTCTTCATCTAAAAACGGTGCCCGAACAAGCATTGGGTGTTATTGCATAATTTTTGCTTCTAATTCACTGCATTCTTTTTGTTTCAGAGATCTTCAAAGTAACAACATAACAACCCTTTTCGAATCAGACTTTCAACATCTCGCGAAATTAAGGATTTTGTAAGTAGAAATTTGTAACACCACTTCCATTTCACCGAATTGTATCTGTATAAAAAAAAATCATAAATATGACACTTAATTATTTAAATATTTACACCTGCATAACACTGATTTCTTACAGACAACTCACAGACAACCAAATTCACACTATAGAAAAAGACACATTTAAAAACTTGAATAGCATAGAGAGATTGTAAGTACAACACAAAAGTTATTATTATTATCGTTGTTTATTAACGTTGTTTTTTTTTGTTTCGGTTGTTTTGCAGACGCCTCAATGGCAATAACATTAGGCATATCCCAGACAACCTTTTCTCCTACCAAACCAACCTGTTTAGGCTGTAAGTACCAAAACTTTTGCTAACCAAAGCTACTGTATACTAATACATATTCGTATTAAATAATTCGATTTCTTTTCGCGTTTCGTAGGGATTTGAGTCACAATCAGATCACTGTGATCGGAAAGAAAACTCTAAGAGGAATTTCCGCGATTAAAAATTTGTGAGTACCCGAAAAATCAACCACAATACATCAAAACAATCAAAATATATATATTTTTATTTTTCAGGCAGTTAGATAACAACCGGATAACCTGCATAGACGATCAGGCTCTAAGATTCTTTAAAGATCTAGAAATACTGTAAGTACTATACTTACTTATTAGTAATAAAATTACTTTAGTATTTAAATTACACGCAAACTTAAATTCGAATTACCCGCCCAACTTAAATTCGAATTACCCGCGGTTTTTTTATCACGTCGAAAAATGCGCTACCGACCTGAAGGTCGGTAGCGCCACCTTACGGAGAAAGTTGGAACGGCGTCGGCAGTTCGAAAGCGTCCATCACATTCGTACGCGTAGCCTCCGCTCTTCCTCCACAGGTGGCGCTATCGCTACTCATTGGAACGCCCCGCCAGAAACGGTACATAAGGTTCCGGGAGGTAGGGTCGTTTAAAAAGGGTGTTTGCTACTTTATGGCACGTGCACCCGTATGGGTACATGGGGTATGGTAATCAAGACATACCCGGCACGTAATTTTTGGAAATGTGGGGCTGTTTCTTGCCAAGTGCAGAGGCGCCCCCAACAAATTTAAATTAAAGAGTAAATCCCCCTTTAGTCTCTTCAATCAAACTGATTTTTAAGAAATCAATGTAATTAATTAGGGTTTAATTATGCGAATGTACCAGTAAATTTAAATAATTAAAATTCGTTTTCGATAATTAAAATAAGCAAAAACAACCATCAGGCTCTCCCCCTCATAACTTTTGAACAAATTAACCTATTCTAATTTATTTTACATCAAAAGAATAACTATAAATTGTAATACCATCAACGAATAAAATCACAACTAAACAAATGCTTAATTTGAAAATTGTGTCATCAATAGGTATCAAAATTGTACTATCACATCTCTCCTTAGCGTAACTTTTAAACAAATTGACGTATTCTAATTTGTGTTACATCCTAAGAGCGCTAAACGAACAAGCTTTCTGACAGTTCATAACATGTTTTATAACAAAAAATGAAAATAAACAAAACCCCTCTTTGAAAATTGTGTTTTCGATAATCTCATACAAGCATCCAAATTGTACTACAAAGTCTCTCCCTGGCATAACTTTGGAACAAATTAATCTATTCCAATTTATTTTACAGCGAAAGGGCACTAAAAGAACGAGCTTTCCAACAGTTCATAACACGTTTTATAACAAAAGATTAAAATAAACAAAAACCCTCTTTGAAAATTTTGTTTTCGATAATCTCATATAAGCATCAAAATTGTACTAACAAGTCTCTCCTTGGCACAACTTTGGAACAAATTAATCTATTCGAATTTATTTTGCATCGAAATAAAGCTAAAAGAACAAGCTTTCTGACAGTTCATAACACGTCTTATAACAAAAGATTAAAATAAATAAAAACCCTCTTTGAAAATTATCTTTTCGATAATCTCATATAAGCATCAAAATTGTACTAACAAGTCTCTCCCTAGCACAACTTTGGAACAAATTAATCTATGTGAATTTATTTTACATCGAAAGAAAGCTAAAAGAACAAGCTTTCTGACAGTTCATAATACGTTTTATAACAAAAGATTAAAATAAATAAAAACCCTCTTTGAAAATTCTGTTTTCGATAATCTCATATAAGCATCAAAATTGTACTATCAAGTCTCTCCCTGTCATAACTTTGGAACAAATAAACCTATTCTAATTTATTGCACATCAAAAGAAAGCCAAAAGAATAAGTTATGTAATAAATTGTAATAGGACCAACGAATAAAATCACAAATAAACAATCGCGTGATTTGAAAATTGTGTTTTTGAAAATCATCAATAGGTATCAAAATTGTACTATCATGTCTCCCCCTCAAAACGTTTAAACAAATTGCCCTATTCTAATTTGTTTTACATCGAAAGATAGCTAAAAGAACAAGTTTTCTGACAGTTCATAACACCTTTTATAACAAAATATTAAAATAAGTAAAATACTTATTTGAAAATTCTGTTTTCGATAATCTTACATAAGCATCAAAATTGTACTATCAAGTCTCTCCCTAACTTAACTTTAGAACAAATTAATCTATTTCAATTTATTTTACATCGAAGGAGTGCTAAACACATTGATTAACTAAAATTAGTTTATTTATATGTGGACCGCAAAAAAATTTTTTTTAGTGGTCTGTGACTCGAAATCAGTTGAGAAAGGCTGCTTTAGATGACTTTTAGCAGATTTTAGAACACTTTAGATAGACTTTTCAAGAAACGTTTTCTCTAACTTAAGCCTTTAAAAGACTGTAGGGGACTTAGAAGACTACTAAATATTTTGCAAGACTTTAAAAAGCCATTAAAACTCAGAAGACTCTCAGAAATTTTATAAGACTTGTAAACACTAAAGTCGTCTAAACACTTTAGATGAACTTTTCAAAAAATATTTTTCTAACTTTAGACTTTAGATATATGTATATTAAACTTTTCATACAATCTTTTTTTTAACTCAAGATATTAGGAAAATTTAGAAGACTTTCCAAGATTTTACAAGACTGTAATACTTTGAAACACTTTCCAAAGTTTTAGAAGAAGACTTTAGAGCACCTTACAAGACTTTAGCAGATTTTAGAAGACATTAGATAGACAAAAGTCTATCTAATGTCTTCTAAAGACTTGCAAACTCTTCTAAATTGTCCAAGTCTTCTGAAGTTTTTAGTTAAAAAGATTTTAGTTGAAAACAAAAAATCTTTTTAACTAAAAACTTCAGAAGACTTGGACAATTTAGAAGACTTTACAAGTCTTTAGCAGACTCGACAAGTCTTTAGCAGACTCGACAAGTCTTTAGAAGACTCTACAATATTTCAAAACACTTTTAAATAGTTTGAAAGCCTTTAGATGACTTTAAAAAACTTTACAAGAGTTTTAGCAGATTTTAGAACACTTTAGACAAACTTTTCAAAAAACGTTTTCTCTAATTTAAGACTGTTAGGGGACTTAGAAGATTATTAAATACTTTGCAAGACTTTAAAAAGCCATTAAAACTTAAAACTCAGAAATTTTACAAGACTTGTAAAACACTAAAGCCTTCTAAAAAATTTAACAGATCTTAGAACACTTTAGATGGACTTTTCAAAAAAAGTTTTCTCTAATTTAAGCCTTTAAAAGACTGTAGGGTAGTTAGAAGACTCTGCAAGATTTTAGAAGACTATTAAATACTTTGAAAGACTTTAAAAATTGCAAAGTTTTAGAAGACTTTAGAACACTTTACAAGACTTTAGCATATTTTAGAAAACATTAGATAGACTTTTCAAAAAACCTTTTTTACTAAAAGCTTCAGAAGACTTTAGGATAGTTTAAAAGACTCTACAAGTCTTTAGAAGACTCTACAAGAATTCAGAACACTTTTAAATAGTTTGCAAGCCTTTAGATTACTTTTAAAAAGCTTTACAAGAGTTTTACAGATTTTAGAACACTTTAGATAGACTTTTCAAAAAACGTTTTCTCTAACTTAAGTCTTTAAAAGACTGTAAAGGACTTAGAAGACTCTACAAGATTTTAGAAGACTATTAAATACTTTTCAAGACTTTAAAAAGCCATTAAATTAAAACTTGAGACTCTCAGAAATTTTACAAGACTTGTAAACACTAAAGTCTTCTAAAAATTTTAGCAAATTTTTGAACTGGACTTTTCAAAAATATTTTTCTAACATTAGACTTTAGAAGACTTTGAATATATATTAAACTTTTCATACAATCTTTTTTTTTAACTTAAGACTTTAGGAGAATATAGAAGACTTTGCAAGATTTTACAAGACTTTGAAATACTTTCCAAAGTTTTAGAAGACTTTAGAACACTTTTCAAGACCGTTAAAGACTTTAGCAGATTTTAGAAGACTATTAAATACTTTGGAAGAATTTAAAAAGCCATTAAAACTTAAGACTCTCAGAAATTTTACAAGACTTGTAAACACTAAAGCCTTCTAAAAAATTTAGCAAATGTTTGAACTATTTAGATGGACTTTTCAAAAAATATTTTTCTAACTTTAGACTTTAGATACATATTAAACTTTTCATACAATCTTTTTGTTGACTCAAGATATTAGGAAAATTTAGAAGACTTTACAATACTTTGAAACACTTTGCAAAGTTTTAGAAGAAGACTAGAGCACTTTACAAGACTTTTAAAGATTTTAGAATATTTTAGATATACTTTTAAAAATATGGTTTTCTAACTTTAGAACTAACTGACTAACTGAACTATCAGTTAGTTCTGAAGATGCCGTCTGCAACGAACGGCGAAACGTCAACGGAGAGTTTCTTCACCGACGCGGCGATGACCGGAAAGCCAAGAAGGTCTATCTAAAGTCTTCTAAAATCTGCTCTAAAGTCTTGTAAAATGTTCTAAAGTCTTCTAAAACTTTGCAAAGTATTTCAAAATCTTGTAAAATCTTGCAAAGTCTTCTGAATTCTCCTAAAGTCTTAAGTTAAAAAAAAGATTGTGTGAAAAGTTTAATATATACGAGGGATGATCAATAAATAAGGTTACAAAATCCCTATGTTTCACTGCAGATTTTGTAACCTTACTTTTTGATCGACCCTAATAAAAAATAAAAAATAAAAATATTTTTTGAAAAGTCCATCTACTTTGCAAAGTTTTAGAAGACTTTAGAACACTTTACAAGACTTTTAAAGACTATAACATCGTTTAACTATAGATAGACTTTTTAAAAAAATCTTTTTAACTAAAAACCTCAGAAGACTTTAGGATAATTTAGAAGACTTTACAAGTTTTTAGAAGACTATAAGATTTCAAAACACTTTTAAATAGTTTGTAAGCCTTTAAATGACTTTAGAAAACTTTACAAGGCTTAACAGATTTTTCTAACTTTAGACTTTATAAAAC
>JAWQRJ010005574.1:0-10140 GCA_033557515.1 Diorygopyx duplodentatus | reverse complement strand
TTTTTTATCGATTTTTTAATATAGACATGTTAAAATTTAAGAAATCAGTTCTAATATTTTTCAATGAACATTTATCATTTTTTAATAAAAAATCTGTTATTAAAAAATGATCACTTTGTTCCCCAGTCGTATTTCCATTTCGGTCTAAACCAGAGGAAACTTTTCAACTTATCCAGGAAAATTAAGCAACTATACTTTTTTTTTCGAAAATAGACCAAAATTATTTAGATTATAGACCATACATTATTTAATTATTAAAACAAAAAAGTGTTTATACGTTCGTTAACTAAAAGTTGTCTGTTAATACACTCAGGTTAAAAAATCACTTTAGATCCTGCGCAAGTAGAAACACTATTTTTAACATTACATTGTAACCAAATACGAATGGTAACCTGATATTCGAAAATGGCACGCAAGCAGTATATTTTTAGGCTGTTTGTTGTTTTGAAGTAAAAAGGACAGGAAATACCGTCGTCATTCACGTTGTTTCCGCGGGTTTCAGCTCTGCTTTATAACATAATGACCGAGCTGCGCGACTTACTTCCTTCCGTGTCTTTGTATCAAGCAGGCCTATCGCGTTTCATCGTTTTAGCGAATAAATAAATAAATTCCTTCAAAAAAAAACAGATCAGTTGACATTTTTGACGTATTTGACAGACCTAACCTAAAACTCCTAAACGTCGATAAAGAAGGAATTATAATATCTACGTTCGTTTCCATTAGAAGTTAGGTTAGAAATGGCAGATTGGGTTATATTGCGCCTTGCAAAAGCAAAAATGTCGTTTGCAAGTTCTAGATGCATAATGCATGAGTCCACACCCTGCATATGATATATTTGAGCTCACATGTTACTTATAGCTATCTACACATTGTGCACCGACTGCTTAGAAAAGAATTTAATTAAAAGCGATGTTCTGTAAAGAAAACCAGTTTCAGATTTGCCATCGTTTGCGTGCATGATATAACGTATCAAACAGATTTTTATGACACTCAGGTAGGGTTTCAGAATATTTTTGCATTTTTATTTATGGAAAGAACCTAATTAAACGCGCAGAAAAAAATATCAGAAACAGTTACATAGACATACTTCAATACAAGTTACGGGGTATCGTCTTTTGTTCTAATTGTCAACTGTCCTAATAATCAATTGTCCTAATTGAGAACAAGGTTTTTATAGTCTTTAAACTAGATAAAGAATATTATTACTTTAAATCACAAAACTATATAGATTTCTGAGAGACTGTTATTGGGAATTAAACTATTATTGTGATGTGCTGGCTCTCTTTAACTAATTTTTTATAACCAGCAGACCTTTTTATGACTTACTTATCAAGTAAATTTCGTTTATATAAATGACCATACCGGAACTAAAAAAAATTATCAACACATTATTTGTCATAACTTTGTTTCATTAATTAATCATAATGAATAGTCACTTTATATATCTGCAAAATGAACTAGTCTTTCCTTACTTCCTTTCCTTTTTAACAGGTAAGGTCGAAACATTTTATATAAACGTAGTTTTGTATTGGTTTTAAATGTCGGCGAGCCACAAACGACGTCACTGACTCTTGTCCTGGAGGAATAGTTTGGGAGAGCCTGTATATTTAGAATCGTCCTTTGTATTTATTTACAAGAACATTTTACAGCGATCAAATTTGTTTGAGATGCAATTAGCGTGCTAATAAAGAAGTGATTAAAGATTGCAATTTTTTATAAGCAATGATGAAACATTAAATGTCGTAACATCCACTTGTCGACATGGAGATACGAACGGAACGTTTAATATTCAAATACCCAGCAGTCGCTACTTTCACTTGCATTGTTTCTGTGAAAATACACATTAGGATTGTAAAACCTCCAACAGGTTCTCTAAATTTAAATTGCCTTGCTTTATTTCGCCGGCCTAGTCGTGGTATTTTCGAATCTCTGATTCATTTCTTGTTTTATGTCGGTGGTAATTTTTAGAACTGTACTGCTCGATGATATCCTCTATTAATATCCTCGAAATTAACTATAACGAACATGAGAGCTGCAGGAAGATATTCGATTAAACGCAGGATATTGGATCACATAACCAGATCATTAGAAATAATTATATGGTAAATAGATTTTTGAATTAAATAGAATTTATACCTACTAAACAGGTTCTATTTATTTTGAATATTAATAAATATTGCTAAAATTCTTATGAAGTACATAAGGGTCATATTTCCGTATAGTACATAAGGTCGAAAATGTTTATGATTTCAGAGGTGCGCAAATGCTTTGCTACGCTACTGTACGCAATTATCTGCTTTCACTGTTAAATAACGTTAATATTTGAAAAAAAAAAATGAATGTCGTTCGTTTTGAATTACCCTTTTTTATTAATTGATTATAGTCGCTAGATAGAAACCGCATTTCTACTCGGGCAAAAACGTAAAAGAAAGTTAAAACGACACAGAGAAAGGTAGAAAAAACGGCGCATAAAATCAGCTGTTCGGTCAACCATATCCAGAAACAATTAATTGCTCTTTCCGTGGATTTATTACAATAAATTCTGATCTAAGACCATCAGAAATGGTACCTACAGACTGGTTTTTTCACCGTCTCGTTATATAAGGCCGAGAAAACGCCTTATTTCCATGATTATATAGAGAACACCTTAGTCTCGAGATACCTTATTTACCAGCGACCATTTTAATTAATACCGCAATTAATTAACTGGATTTTTCTAGCCCGTTTGTAAGAAAAGCACTTTTCAATGCCTGCGTTCGAAATGCCGTTTTGTCTTGGTAGTTTGTAAAAATCATTTTTTCATCTAGGAGGTCTTGGAATTCATTTTGACACGTTAACTACTATGGACCATACTTTTGATCCTTTTGTGACAGTAGTACGAAACGGTGAAAACATTGATGTTTTGATCCTTATGTACAAACATCATAAGGGTTCAAATCTCCCTTTGTGGTGTGTCTTATATTTAAATTTTCTACTACATTCTTAAATTGCTATTTAATAGAATTTGATTGGAAATTGATCAAATCAACAATTATTACAGTTTTAGGTTATGTTTTCATTAGCTGTCAAACTAGTACGTATAGTAGGCCTATATTAATTTTAAAATTACTATTCCAATCTGGTTTCAAAACCGGAATAGTTTATGTGTGCATTCAATTATGAAGAAATTTCACAATCACCCGCGAAAAAACAGAATTTACTGAGCGGTAAACTAGAACAATGCTGCATTCTGTTTGAGACAAGAAGCTAATAGTGACGAAAAAACGAGGGCAAAGCACCGTTACACGATAATTTGATTACATTTATTAGATTTTGCTTTTTTCCACGAGTATTATCACCTCAAAATGTCACTTTTCTGATACGCCATTATTGGTATATTGACCTAGGACATTGCTTAGTTTATAAACAGTCCGGCAAAGGTCAAGATTCATACTAATTTTAATAAACGAAATAAAATGAATAAACAGAAATTCCTAAAGCACCAACTTAAAATTCCAGAAACGAATGCCATTCCACAAAGAAACAAATGAAGAGCAGGTATCATCTAGTGTTTCCTAGGTGTTCTTTTGTTTTTCACGTTCCAAAACAATTACATAAGAATGTAACTGGACATTAAGTTTACAGACTGTAGGCTTAACTATTTAAGTACAATTCTGGTAGAAAATAGCGTTACATAACGTTATTGCTCCAAAACCAGCCTTAAAGACTTCGCATGGCTGCAATAACGTTTAAACTTTAAGTTTAGAGTTAAAATTACAAATCTCGATACCCAATTAGATTGTTGTGACCTATTACAAAACAGAGAATTCCCGTTTATTTTTCAACATTAAAGCGGCCTTCATGAAATTCTCAACCTTATAATTACAGAAGTATGTACGGATACAAGAAAAACTATCCTTAAATGTCAGAAAGTTAGACAAAGCGCAATTATTTTCAAACTAAACGAACTAGAGACTAGAAAAAAAAAAGAAAAATGAAGAAATATTTTAAAAACATACCTATTTTAAAATTATCCCATCGAAAACACTGTTTACTCCTGCACAGTCACCAAAAAAATTGCAAAAGTTTAAGTAGAGATGGAACATCTAAAGTTGCAGAACCACGATACACTACTAACAACAATAGACTGAGAGCGCAAAAATAAATAAATAAATATTAATTAAAAACACGAACAAGGCACTTCGAAGGCAACACACCCCTCGCAGCACGATCAGAAATGAGCGTTAGGTATGAGTGAAATGCACAAAATCCACGCATGCGTATTAAAAAATCAAGTCTTTTTGAATAAAAAATCAAAAGAATTCAGCCTGCACACATTTCCTAATCGACCAACAGTCCTAAATTCCTTCACATTACATTTATCTAATACACAACTGTACTAACCCCCCAAAATTCCAGAGTGGTATTTGAATTAAAAGTAAATACCAAACATACTTAAGCCAGGTTCTTAGACCATTAGATCTGTACAACGTTAGTTCATTTCAAAATGACTTACCTTTATATTTAATATTCATACAAATCTTAAATCTTTATATATCACTTATTATTTAAAACTAAACGAAACTTACAATCAAAATTACAGAGGCTTACATTCAAAATTACTAAATATTTTCTTTTTTAGTACATTCGTTCTTTGGTTATCATACACATACTTAAAGCGCATGCGCTACGTTATTGATCCGTTCTAAATTCCTGTATAATCTTGTGAATTCTTGTTTTATAACATTGTATACACATATATGTATTAAATAAATAAAATTATTAAAAGCAAATTGAACGCTATTCCTATCGTTAGTAAGTGAAGCTGTTGAAAACGCATTGATAAATTGACAGCTGTCAAACTATAACCAGAAATTTTTTTTATTAATAAATTTAAACAAAGAGGAAAACGTTGAAACTTATAACAATATATAGCATATTAAACATGATTCCTCAGTGGGTAATAACAAATAAGAAGTAAGTAAACAAAATTATTTTTTGAGGTTATATTACTTCCATTGGAAAATATTTTTTTTCCGTATTATTAGCTTTATTTACTTTAATTTTCTATTAAAGATTGCTGGAAGGTATCTGTTTGGTAAATCTACTATCAACACAAAAATTTCTACTATTATTAAAACGCATATCCGAAACGGATGATAACACACCTTTTACGGACGTCGAATTAAAGAAACTAGGCAACTTATTGCAATTAAACGAAGACGAGTCTTTATTATTAACCCAAAGTTTGACCCACGTCTGGAATCAGTCCGTAAAGTTTATTTTAAAACCGATAAACCTACAAAAAGATCTTAACGAGGAACTGAAGTTAGACGCCGAGAAGGCCGAAGAGTTCGTTAAGCTTTGGATAGAGAGGATAAAGGAAGATTGCGGCGACATGGAAAAAAGGAAGAAACTGGACGGAATTTCTTGGCAAGTTAATTTGCAGGCCGCCTCAAATTACTCCCCGAAAGAAATTGTACCCAAGTTGAGGTTACAATTAACGTTAACGGACATAGTCGATGCCGATAGTAAAGAAAATGTAACGTTGGACTTAAACGAAGAGGAACTTGTTAATTTGTATAACGTCATCGAGACCGTTCAAGGTAAGTTAGATAGTTTACGGGCGTTTTCATAAATATAGATTAAAGTAATAAGTAAATTCGTTAATTTTTGTATATAATTATTATTAAATAAAATTTAAAACACATTTTACTTTATTTGATGTTACGTAGAAAAAACTGCTGCGAAAATAACTTCTAAATGGTTCGACTTTGGGCAAATATGTATTTAATAAAATTGACAAGGAATTATAAAATATTCTGCTACTTACCTTAAATAAACCTTAGAAACTGATAGAAATAATCCCAAATAAATTACTTTTACTGTATAAAAATTTATTTACTACTCCAATAAATATCAAACAATTACAATTTACGTTAAGGACTGTTATTACATAGATTATAAAAATAATACTTACAGAAGAACTGTTAGAACAAAACAAGAATACCCAAAATAATACTAACTTTGTTGAGAAATTTAAAAACAAGTTGAATTCTGTTTTTAATAGTTGTGTACGAGCAGAAAAACTTTCCGTTTCAAATTTTAGAAAATATGCAACGATGAGGAAGATACAACTTATTTTTTTTTTAGTAACAAATAAATCCACATATTTCTTAAAAAATATATCAGTTCGAGACTAGAAAATTAACTATAAAATAACAGTGCTCAGTTATTTTAGGAATTCTGTCAATAAATCCGGTACGAAAATATCTTTTCCATATACATTATTGCCATATATTGAAAAAAATTAGTCCAGAAACGAACAATTTCAATTGGCACCTTTCATAATTTTTTTTATAAACCACCAACATTTAATAGTTTTTAAGTTTCAACACAGGCCATAATAAAAATACCGCTCCGGTCAAATACGTCACAGTCGAACCTACGCTCCAAAATGCGATGCTCGCGAAAATTGGTCCTAACGCTCTCGCTAACGCACCTAGCGATCGAAATATACCCATTACCGTTCCTTTTTGTTGCTCCGTACCGTATTCCGATGCCATTGTCATCATGGAAGGTACAACCAAAGCCGTTGCTATAAAAAAAACGGTATGTATTATAGTCGCTTTTGAATACAGTAAGTTTAGAGGTTAAATTAAAAGTATACGTACACACTGCAAACAAAAATAACCCTAAATATAGAAGACCAAGTGACGTCGATAAACCAACGCATATAAACGACGGTATAATCAACCACAACCCGTTAACCGCCGTTGCTTTGGTTTTATGTGACGGAATTTTACGGACATATCCACCTTGAAGTAAAGCCATAATTAAACCTGTAAAAAAAGTGTTAGTAAAATAGAAATATGAACTCATTAATTTATAATACCTATACTAAAAAACATCATTCCTTGCTGCATTGACGTATAATTAAAAACGTGATGCGTTAAAAACGTTAAAGTAAATTCCAATCCACTGTAGATAAACAAATAAACAAAATAAACGATTCCTAACATTTTCAATTTTTTTAAATCGGTTGGATTTAATCCAGTTACTGGGGAAAATCCAAATAATTCCTTTAAATTGATTAACGCAGAAGCATTTTTAAGGCTGGCCATAACACTTTTCGCTCTTTTTTCCTAAAAATATGAAATGATAAACAAAAAAAAAAATTTTTTCCATCGTATTTACCTTTGGCAAAGTTTCTTTAAAAAGTATTACAAAAAATAGGAGATCACTTAACGCTAGGAAGACCGCAAGCGAAGCTGGGAAGACATACCAATTTCCTGTTTTTGTTTTCGCCCAAACCGCAAATACGGCCCCAATAAGGGGGCCTACAATAAATCCTAACGAAAATGCAATGCCTATAAGAGCCTGCAAGAGAAATAATGTTTAATACATAAGAAATGTTTATTGCATTAATTTAAAATACCATTCCAAATCCTCTTGTTTTCATAGTTGAGATATCCGTTATAATTGCCATGCTTAACGAGACGTTGCCTTTACTAATTCCACCAATAAATCTTGCTAATACGAAAATCGCAAAATTTGATGAGAGCGCCCATAAAATATGCGAAAAAGTAATTCCAATCTAAAATATTATCGATAATTTAGTTTTATTAGTTTTGTTATTTCAATCATGGAAGAAATTATTTCAGACTACGTTTCGATATAATATCACTAATTAGACAATCAGACATCTTAGTCGCTAATTGAACATTTTATTTAGTTTAAAATGCAAAAACGAGTTGTTTATGTTAATTATCTGTTTTTACCGCCGAATGAGCTCCGTCTACCAGATACTTATATACATATATATATTATATTAAAGTTTATGGTTTTCTCGCTATTATTCAAATAAAACAATATTAATTCTGAACGTTTCGTTAGGTTCAACTAACATTGTCAACAGTACATTATGTACAAATTTTGTAATTACTTCAATATATATATATATATATATATATATATATATATATATCTCAGATAAATCAGCTGCTGATAAAATACAAGTAAACGATATTTATACGTACCAAACAAATAATCATAATTTTCTTCCGTCCAATAACATCGGAAATGCCTCCGACAATAGGCGAAGCGACGAATTGCAAGAAACTATACATAGATCCTAAAAATCCCCCGAACAATACAGAATTAAATTTCTCGGGTGCACCAACGATTTCTTGAAAATACAATATCTGCGCCGATAGCCACGAATACAAACCGACGCTGTCGTTTGTTTTATAGTAATCCAATAGCGACGGCAGTAAGGGTAGGATCATCGTAAATGCCAGTAAGTCCAGTAATAGCGAGACGAATACAACGTAAACGGTCGGGTTAACTTTTTCTGCCATGGTGTGTGCTCTCTGTGGTTTCTTTTTAACAATACTAATATCACATGTTTTTCTGGACCGAGTGAGGATGAAAGTTGCACTTTCTAATCTACTTGTTCCTCCTTGAATGAGGTCATTAAATTTACGTCCATAGCGGCGTTACGTTCTTTTAAACTACTTTCAATCGCTACGTTATCAATATACATGATTTAATACGCGTTCTCGTTAAAATCTTATCTGTTTACCTGGTTTGCTGTGCGTAACGTTGATTTTAATAATTTTGAATTTCGTGGTTAGATTGTACTTAGAGGTTAGGATGCAGTGCGCATGTGTCATATATCGGTGGGAACTTCAAAATTTTTCTTTAATTTTTCATTTTCTGGTTTTAAAATACCATTCAAATCCGCTAATTTGTTACTGATTGTGAATCTTAAACAGTGTATGAAAAAGAATTGTTGATAATTAAAAATAGTTCTAGATAATTAATTAATACGGATTCGTGGTTATTAGTACAGATTGATAATACAGGTTTCTTCTAAATCTCCCCGAGCTATTTGTGTTGCCTATTCTAACTTTTTTCTGCCTTTTCGTTTCATATTTACAGTATTTAGATCTAAAATAAAGATATCTCAGATTTCCGCTAGTATGTTCTTTTCTTGTTGTTAACAAATATAATATAATATAGATTATGAATTTAAATTTGGAAATATCTATTTGTGACTAATGACCTATGATTTAAATAGATTTTCAAGGTGATTCAAAGTATACTATTTATAATAAATTAATTGTTTATTTATTTTTACTTATTATTTATTTACTTGGTGAGTAATAAAACCTTTTTATTGTTAAATTTGTGAAAATTTATAAACTTGAAGTTAGCTTCTTGAGGTGTTTGACAGGTTTGTAATCGACGAAAAATAAAAACCCTGTCTAAAAATCGATTGCTCCAATATTAACCTATATTTGTATTTTTCATTGTCAAACAGTGAACCATCATGTTTGTGTAGTCGTGTAGTGATTTAATTAGTGTTAATTATGCAAAATACACTCGTAGCTAGAACGTATTGAGTGTATTTAAGTGAATTCTTAGTTAATATCGCCGGTTCAGTGTTTTATTCCAATATGGCTACTAATAATAACCAGAATGGATGGTTAAGTGGTCTTAATATTGGCATTGGGGGCCCCTTGACAGTGGTCCCCGAGCAACAAACTGGAAGCACAACAGAAATCAACCAGTTTGAACAAATTGATCGGAGTGCCGCTGCCAGCAACACTTTAAAGGTTATTTATGTTACCCTTTAAGCGATGCGATTGTAACTATTTCTTATCGTTGCAGAGAAATCCCAAAATGGAATTGACTAAAACCGATCTTTTAAAACTTGTCACCTGTTTCGAAGGAGAAACACAAGCTCGGGATATCGCTATAGCTGCTTTAAAGGTATAGAATCAAATTTACTTTCGTTGAATTTTATGTTTAATTGCTTGATTAAGGGTTGTTGGAAGCAGGTAGAGATAAAACATATTTTTAGTCCCTTTTCACACTTTTATACTGTCAGCACCATCGTGTGGTCAACGGTCAAACTAACTCAAATCGTTAAAATAGTTAACGTTTTCTACCATATTTATAACTCATTTTATACCTTAAAACGATTTTACTTACTTAATTTTTTTTTATTACATTTTTTTTTATTACATTTTTTTTTATTACATTTTTTTTTATTACATTTTTTGATTCTGCGCAAGATTCTAGACAGATTTCGTGTATTATGTGTTATACCTAAATCTAAGCGTTTTTGACATATTCAATTTTTTATGTTAAAAA
>JAWQRJ010005573.1:0-10140 GCA_033557515.1 Diorygopyx duplodentatus | reverse complement strand
CAAAACTATATTAAACGTTGTTGTAGGCTTTCGCGACCGGTGTTCATATTTGTTGGCTTTCCGGCATCAGTTAGTTCTGATGATGCCGTCTGCAATGAGCGGCGAAACGTCAACGGAGAGTTTCTTCACAGACGCGGCGATCACCGGAAAGCCAACAAATAAAAACTATATTATTTTCTTCTAAATGGTTCTAAATAGGTAAACCTTCAATCATTTTGTAATATTTATTGTTAAATGTGAAGTGATTTTGATTAATGCAAGCAGTTAAAAGTTTTATTAAGTTATTGTGTATGTGATTATTAATGATATGTGTAGCTATGGAAATTGTTTCTTTAATAGGTATGTTAGTGTATAAGTTAGTAATAATGTCAAATGATACAGTTGTAAATTCAGAAGGTATTACAAAATTGTGGATGTTATCAAATAAATTGTAACTATTTTTTATAGTGTATTTAGGTGAGTATTTTAGAACTTGAATTAGTGGAGATTATAATTGGTTTAATTGGAATTCCATTTTTGTGTATTTTGGGGCGTGACTGTAGCTTGGTGGTTATTAGGTTCATGGTAATGTTTTTTAGGGTGGAAATTATATTTATTTAAAGTTTCTGAAGTGTGTTTTATGATTTTTTTGAAATTATTGTGAAAAGTTAGATTTCTCTTTACCTCTACAAAGTCATTTTCTTGTATTTTTTCTGATAATAAATGCGTATGTACAACATTTACGCGATCTATTTTCGCAATATTCTCTCGAAAGATCTACATGCTTAAGAACTTAAGAAGAAAATTTTTGGGTTAACGTTCTGTACTTACTTTCACAAGAGTATTTAATAACTTGTCATTTTAATTGAACCTCCCAGCAGATCATTGCTCGAAACTTGTCAGAATTGCACATTTTCCCACATCGATGACGCCATTACGCTCCAAGGTTATTTATCAATTCATTACTAATTATGATTTATTGAAGATGGAAGCATGAATAAATAGCTTCTGTTAGAAATATGTATGTATCTAAGACAAAAACCTTAACATATTACATCTATTTTCGAAATATTCGAAACGCGTTGTATGTTAACCAGCAATGTTAAAAAGAAATAGACATCTTTGAAAGTAAATTGCAAAGCGTGAAACTCCATTTGGTAGGACTTCTTCATAATTTAAACTACAATTTTAACAGTTGTGAACAATCAACATCTCAAATAAAATTTGATTATGCTTACGACGCGAATTACCTACCAACCTGCGTTGGTTCGGTGAAATTTCAAAAAGTGCGTAGCAATATGCGCACTTTTTGAAATTTAAGTGGTTTAAGTGAAGTGGTTCTAGTTTATGCAAGCAGTTAAAAATTTTATTAAGTTATTAGCATCTGTTTATTGTTTAAGTGATTATTAATGATTTGTGTAGCTATGGAAATTGTTTCTTTAATAATAATATGTATTAGTTATTAGTGTATAAGTTAGTAATGTCAAATGATAAGTTGTACTAAATTGTGGATGTTATCAAATAAATTGTAACGATTTTTGCTTTTTTATAGTGCATTTAAGTGTGAATTCAATTATATTTTTGAAAAAGTTTACTAAGAATTAGAAGAAACTTTAGAAGAAAAATTAAGAAACAAAGTATGAACTAGAATTAGTGGAGATTATTTTTTAATTAGAATAAGTCTAATTGGAATACCATTTTTGTGTATTTTGGGGTGTGAATGTAGCTTAGGGCTTATTGGATTCATAGGTAATGCTTTTTTAGGATTGAAATTATATTTATTTAGAGGTTCTGAGGTATTTTTTATGATTTTTTTAAAATTATTATGAAAAGTTAGATTAGGGTTTCTCTTTACCTCTATAAAGTCATTTTCTTCTATAAATTGTTCTGTTTTTTGAATGTAATCTACGTTATTCATTAGGATTGTACCAGCGTTGTTATCACCTGTTGTAACTACGATGTGTTATTCTTCTTTTATTTTTATTTTTTTTGCAGGTTTCGTAGTGTGACGTTTTCTTGATCCCCATGTATTCTTGATATTTTACTTCGATGATGTAAGTTTTCTTCTTTTCTAATGGTTGTAATAATTTGTTTCTTGTTTTCTTCTTCTTCTGGATGGTTTTTGATGGATGCATATTTATGTCCTTTTTGAAGAAGCGTTTCTTCTGATTTAGTTAGTTTCAGAGATGAAAGATTAGTAAAACGGGTGTGAAATTTGTGTGAATTTTCAAATAGTGTACTTGGGATTTGTTTTGATTTTAATAATTCTATTTTCTTTTTGTGTTTGTTAGGTATTTTATAAAGTGGTGAAAGTTATTTTATGAATTTTATTGAGGAATTTAGCTTTTGAAATGTATTCGTCAAGAACAGAAAGTAGAATTTTATGTTTAAATCTGAATAAACGTTGCATAATGTTATGTTGTAATTATTAACTTTTTTGTATTGTTTTCTAATTTCTGTTTTCATAAATTGTTGCTTTAATTGGAATACCTTGTTTCTATTGATTTGATTAGAAAATTTAAAATTAGCAAAAGTAGGAATTACATAACTTGAAGTGTAGACATGTTTTGATAAATTTGATGTTTAACAGTGATTTATGTTAGTACTTTAAGTTGTATACTTTTCCATTTGTTCAGAGTTAAGTTTGTATCGCTTATATTTATAATGGATAAAAATCATTACTCTCCTTCCTCTCTTGGAATTCTTAAATAAATCAGTAATACAGACTTTTCAAAACCGTTATAAATTTTATGGCTGGGATTTTATGGATATCGTAACGTCGATCTTTGTTTACATTTTCGATTGAATTTTGAGTTTCCTTTTTGAGAACGCAATGCTATCGATGCTGTTTTGACCAACACTTCTTCTTGTCATTCTTAATTCATTATTTACCAAAAATCAACCGTCTACTTATAACTTGCAAACACGTGCAAACAATAAATGATGCAAATATTTCACATTTTCTGGTCAAAATGTCGTAAGTCCTCCATATTATTGGGCACCAATGAAGTGTGCCCAGAAAATGGGGAAGTGATTTGCATTTAAAAAAATAAGGTATAAGCATCTAACCTGTTATCTGGTTTACAAAATAACAGAAAATCTGAAATTATAAACCTAGAAATGAATTTTCGTGAAATTTTACTTCATATGGCTATGTGCCTAGAATCAGAGATTAATAGTGTCCAGATATTATCGAGTAACTATAGCCTGGATTGGTTATCATCATCTTAGCAAGGATCATTAGCAAGGATCATCATTTTACGTTATTATTAGTCTGAAATGTCGTTTTTTGCAAGAAATAACGAAGTTACAAGATGACGCATACCGGCGTAGCCATGTCCATAAAATCCCAGCCATAAAATTATTACATTGTTTCTCCATAAGAGCTTTTTCGCTACAACTTTTTCACAGTTTTCGTCGGTCGAATTCCTCGTAATTACTCTAGAAAAAAATTGTGGAGCTAACGGATTGTTTTAAAACAAAAACTAAGTACAATATTTCGAAACGGCTTTTACTACATGAAAGCTCAATATAAGCACTATATTATAAAACAGAGTTTTCGTCGTCGAATTTCCATTTAATAGCTTTAAAATGTGGGTATTATGTTTGTTCAGTCCTGCCCAAAATTAAAAAATATTGTGAAAATGGTATATGGTGTCATAATACGCAATCATTGAAACAAGAAGTGCTCTGTGTGTTTTTTGTAACATTAAGGCACCCAGGAAGACCCATAAGTCAATTAGCAGCGGACAAACTTGAGAAAAAAAAATCAGCGATACATACTGCTTCCGTATAGATGATTTACCACAGGAAGGCAGTCCGTCCATCTGTTGACGGTGACACCAAATTAAATGTTTTACTAGCTATGGAAGACCATCCACACAATAGCGCTGGCCAGGTCGGTACTCTAGATTATGACATACCTTTTAAGTCTGTACACAAAGTATTAAAGCTTGAAAAGTGGCTGCCTTTTATGATACGCCTTGTACGACTGTCATCTTTGATGATGTGCACCGACCAATGAATGACCGAAGAATTATTTATTAAAGCCACGGTGTGGCCAAACTTTTTCTGGGACAATTAGCGTTGAGTCTCCCTCTTGCGTTATTAAAGAAATTTATGATAGGTTGCATTTGGTCTTCATGCATTTCGAGAATCAATTAATTTAATTAACGTGTTACTTTAAAGTTTTAAAGAGCAAAAAGGTTAGCAGATTAGCAATTTGATGAAGTAGTTTGGTTAATGGCAGTATGCCGTATGTATAACGCGATGACGTAAGGCATAAACTGTGACGGCGCATACGCACTTACAGGTGACTTTTAATTAAAGGTAATGCCAATGATTAAAGGTGTGTACGCGTGAGATGATATATAGGCTTGTGCCTGGAAGGTGGACTTATGGAGTACCGTACCGCGGCCAGATTTGATTAATTAGCGAAAGCATGCAGGGTGCGAGGGAAAAATCGAAATTTATTGCTTATTGGAGATATCTTCGTCCGGTGATTTATCGTCCGGACCTTACTTATTGATCTGTCAAAACTATCGCGTTATTCACCGATTCTTTCTTCATCTAAGAGACCGTTCCACGTTCCCTCTTTGTCTCGCCCAGTTAATTACGGTCGATCCGAAATTACACGTTTAATGTTTAAGTTTTTCCCTTTTGAAAAATCGATTCGGAACATCAATAAACTCGTTGATGAAGGGGCCTTAAGATGGATTCACATTCGCCCGACGACTGCCTCATCCGCTAACAGGCGTTTGATTGATGTTTAGACTCCTCCCACCACGTTCTCTCCAGCTCGCGATGGCTGGCATAACAAATATCGCTATTAATTACCCTTTTGTTTTAATGAGAGTTCGCTGCGAGACGATGGTTAAGGTTTGAAAACGTCCAGATGTAAAAAATTATCTCTACTAATTTGATCCTAATGTAAATATAAACTTTAATTTAGGTAGAGCCAAATTAGTAACTGGTGTTTGGATAAAAAATTACCAGTTTGTAATTGAATTATTTCAAAGATAACTCAAATGAAAACTGATAATTATCTATTGTAGAGAGTATGCAACCATTGAATTTAATTCATAAATCCATACTGCACGTCCGAAAAAAATCAGAAGAGATAAGTGTAGTAAAAATTATTTAACGGCCAAATGTTTTCAAAATAATTTATAGGGCGACAAAACTGTATCATTACAATTTCCAACGATAGTAAAAACACACGCAATGGCAAAGCTTTGGAATCAAAATTATTCAAATAGAAATCTTCATTCTTCAAAAATTCGTCAAAGCCTAAATATATGAACATCCATGTTTAACCTCCAAACACACAGCACTATAAATGATCCTAAATGAATTCATGTGTAAAGTAAGTTTTCAAAGCTTTTACTGCTACGATTGTAAATAACAAAGGTTGATGAAAATGATTTGAAAAATAATGTTGAAGAAGTTTTCAAACGACAATTGTAGACAACGAAATATTGTCGAATAGGATACCATTAACTACAGCAACGTTTTTGCAAACGATTTTATTCAACGTCCTTCAATGCTTCCTTCTTATAAGGTCTCAGTTGTTAGAACAATTATTACTGCTGGATTTTGAGTATCGTGTAAGATATTAGTTATTATCACTAGTGGTTTAACGAACATCTAAATAATGATGGAATATTGGATTTAACTTTCTATATAAATGAAGATTGCTTTCACATGTCAATGGGAACACCAGAGAAAACTGACTTTGAAGACATTCTTAATGTTTTGCATAATGGCTTAGAAATGTCTGTATTACTGATCTAATTAAGAATTCGAAGAAAGGAAGGAGTGTAGATATTTAAATTATTTTCATGAACCATTCAGAAGATAATTTCTTCTGAATTTAATTCTGAACAGTAATTTCGAATTCATTAACAAAATTATATTATGGAACAGATACGTAGATGATATTTTAGTCATAATTGACAATACAAATATAAACATTACCTTACATTTTTGGATATCACTTTAATAACATCCCCACGTACAATTAATTATAACATTTATAAGAAACTTACACAAACTGACGCTATTATCCCATTTAATTCTTTTCATGACCCATCAATTAAAAAAACAACTTTCATGTCTTATATATACAGACTAAAAAATACTCCTCTGAGTTTTAATAACATGAAAATAGAATTAGACATTATACAACAAACTGCTTCTAACAATGGTTACGACATGCATTATTTTAATAATATAATTCAAAAATACAATATTAGACATAATAACCATACAACACTGTTACTGATAGAAAAACATTGCTAATAAATTCAACATCTCACTTGCCCTTAAAACAAATCATAATCTAAAAAACATACTTAACAATAGTATACCACCTAACAAATTACTGGATAAAAATGGTGTATACAAATGTGAAACTTGCAATGCTTACATACGTAGGGTAGACCGGCAGAAGAATCGAGATTAGAGTCAAAGAACACCAAAAACATCGGCAGACACATAAATTTTAACAATCATAATTTCACATTTGATAGTATCAAAATCATTCATCAACTAAATAAAAGCTACTTGATGGAATTATTCGAAAGCTATGAAATAGATTCATTTAGAAAAAACTACCCACAAACCTTACTACTTTAACGATCAATTAGAAAACAATATTCCATGTTTTACCATTAGCCACCCGCAGACACCCGTTTAATAATAAAAGAAATAAATAATTACAATTTTGTTTTCTACATTACTTTAAATTTAATACATTTTCGATTCTTTTCCATACTTATTATTAAACAATCAATTCCCAATTTTTCCAAACCTTTTAAATACCTTTATTTTTACCCTATTCCGCCTTTATTACGTTTTATTCTGTTTTTTACTGTTAATTAATGAATGAAGTTTCTCTTTGGCTCTGTAATTTAATAATTTTTAATTCATAACTCGCTATTTTATTATATTAAAAAATACTTTAACTTTCTAAAATTTACATTTTACTTTAATAATTGATATACGATCTATCTATAAATATTTAAAACCATAACTTATAATCATAACTGTTATATTATATAACTTATACAATATAACAATGTAGTTTTTAAACTCAAATTGTAATTTTAAATTAAAAATCCATTATTCGCGCGCATATTGCTACACACTTTCATATAAATATATAAAACATGTTCGACCGGATTTCCGTTTAATACTGCGAGCCTAACCTTCAGCAAGGTAAGCATGTCTTTTAGAAATACTCTAATTTTATTCTTAGGTAACTTCAAATGTTTATCATCTAATTAAATTTCATCGATGTACAAAATACAATCAAGATTAAGATTCCAACGTTAACATAGTTCATAGTGGTGTAGAACGTAAGTTACACTTAATTTTATGTTTACAATAATTTAACACGTGATTTTAATTATAGTTTATAACGATACTTTTAGTCAAAAAGTCTATGTTTGTCCCTGATGATGGTACTATGATACCGAAACCGGTCGACGAATAAAAGTGTTAAAAATCTAGAATTACTTTCAAAACATACTAATTGGTAAAAATCTTTACACTCCTTCCCTTCTTGGATTTTTTTTGCATAATGACGATTTGGGTACAGAAAATGGAATAGAAAGATTTTTGAGTAAATTTTCTACCAATCGTGTTATAAACCAAGAGTTTTGGCCATCCAGATCGCTTGATCTTAACCAATTTTTTTAATTGATTTGCACGTTAGGAAGATAAATAAATCAAAACTTTAGCCATTTTAATTACTTTGGTAACATTTATTTTGTTATCAAAATATGTATGATAAAATTGCAGGCACTTAAAATATCTTGGGAAAGAAACTGCAGGTAAAATAGCTGCAGGTTTGACTGAATTTTTGCTAAAGCAGAAATATTTTCTCGTGTTCTTATTTATTAAAAAAAAAGAATTGTTTGGGTCAGTTCCTTCGTAGGTCTGTTCTTTAAAACACCTTAGTTAACAATTATAAAAAAAACTTATAAATTAAAGTTAATAAATTGTCGGATAAGTAAATAATTTTAACTGAAATATAATAGTGTGCTATGTATTTATTTTATACTATATGTTGTTAAAGAAATATTTAAAAAAAAATAACATGTTATTAAAATAAATAACAATATAATTCCACAGCAACTATCCGGAAAAATGAGCAATTAAAACAATAAAAAGTTAATGAACATTAATAATAATAAAAGAGTAGACATTTCCAGCTAGAAAATTTTAATAATCTTTAATAATTTTAAATTAAATATAGACAGTACCTGGGAAACTCGACCCCACCGTGGGGGGATCGGTGTGCCAGGTATTTTATCTTTCAGTTAATAAATTTTTAGAAGTAACTTAATCAAATTTAATTCTTATAGTGGATTTGTTGGATTTCTAAATAGTGGATTTGCGTTAAACCACGCAGTATCGGTGTTTTCCAAACATAATTATTTCGATTTTAGAAATATCAAAAGTCTGGATTTTCGACATTTTTCACGATCAATAGAATCACTTGATCTTGACTAGGATCACTTGGGATTGTCCTATGTTTGTAGATTCGTCCTAAGAAACTGTCATACGTCAATTATAATGTGTTTTGCGTAACCATACTTGGTTGTCATATGGTTACGTATTAAAATCCTTTCATTAAACATGACTTTGTTCAGTTTCTTGAACGTTTCTTTGAATGTTCCTTTTCAAAACAGCGTTCATAAAAATTACTAATAGTCGAAATGGGAACAAAGAATACCAAACAAAAGATAGCATAGAAATTTTCCGGGTAGGTAAATAATTTTAAATTAAATATTAATACTACTTAGGAAATCCAGCAAAACTCTGGTCAATCAGGAATTGAATCTTTACTAATTTTTAGTAATAAAACAAAATAATTTTATTACGGAAAATTAATAAAAAATATATTTGTCTATTTAATTATTATTATTATGAAATATAATTAATTTTTGCGGTATGAATGAGCTTTTTGCTTACAAACGTTTATCGAGTTTATTCTGTGGACATAACTTTTTTGAAAATATCAAGTATCACGATGATATTGTGGAATTATTAAATATTTTTTCTTAAATACATATCTTAAGAAAAAATCTTTCTCTTTTGAAATTTTGCGTTTCTAGGTATTCCAGTGTTTGTTTTTGGCATACTTTTTACACGGTAGTTCTCCTACTTATTTAAAAATTGGTTTAACCTTTGTAAATCTGTAAATCCGTTTTTATAAATAAATTATGAATACGTATTTTTCCAATTTTAACCTTAAAAATGTACAAAAATATTTTTTAGTATATTTTGCCAATTCTTCAATATACAATCAACGTTGAGTCAACTTGCAAGGAGTTGTAAAATCCGTCGGCACTTCGACATCAAATATCTATAATTCAAAATTCAAGAGACAAATAAATCCACAAATTGCATTAATTGGAGTATCTTATTTGAACTTGTTAGATTACGTTGACATCTTGATGTTTTTGAAATTGACACTCTGAGGACTTTCCAAATCAAAAGTTTACACCACTTCAAGAAACAACTGCAACAAACAAACAAATAAGTGTCCGCTATTGAACACACATTGTTTGGAAATGCAAGATTTTCGTATGACCACAGGCTGATGGCTGATTTTTCAAGAAGAAAATTTCTCATTGGCGATAAGAAATACAGCTGCTATTTTTTAATTTACACATTTATGATACAGGGTGTTCCACCGGGAACTGCTGCGATCGATTATGGAAAAACTATAGTTAGGAGATATCTGAAAATTTGGCAACATACTAACATCGATGGGGACCATACGGCTAAAATATTTTCACGATGGCGGTACCTCCGGTTATACCGGAAGTAGGTGCCGACTTGCTTATTTTAAATGGAACACTTTGTATTTTATTACATTTTTGGATTTTACGCAAGATTCTAGATAGATTTCGTGTATCATGTCTTATACCTAAATCTAAGCGTTTTTGACATATTCAATTTTTTATGTTAAAAATGACGTTTGCAGGCCTTAAAATAATTATCAATTTTTCCTATAAGGAAGCCTTTATTATTTAATTTGGGTCGGTTTCCTTGTTGAAAAGGACCTACTTTAATAGATTTTTTATAAAATTTTGATAACTATTAGTACAGGATGTTCAAAAAATAAGATTAAATATGTAATTGAGAAAT
>JAWQRJ010005572.1:0-10140 GCA_033557515.1 Diorygopyx duplodentatus | reverse complement strand
GAAAGGTGAATGGATCAACTTTCAACGGTATCATTACCCTTAGAAGATCCTAATTTGCCAAGATGTAATCATCCTCTACTTTCCAAGCTAAATTGTGACCAAAACCAGTTTTAATCATTTAATAACCAGTTAATCATGTTTGGTGTTAGCCTCTATACGCTTTGATGCTTCTTTTACGATTCTGCATCGATAGTGACACTTTAAATTTTGAATTGCTCCCTGGTCAAGCGGTTGCAATTTGGAAGTCATATTTAGTGGTAAAAATGCCAATTCAATGGATTTCAAAATTGCAAAGCAAATGCTTTGTAAGACTTTTGGATGTGCCGGACAATTATCAATGAATAATAAGATTTTTCGTCCCGCGTGTAGAAACTGCTTATCTAATTTTACAATTCATTCTTCAAAAAATGGTCTGGTTATCCACGCCTTGGAGTTTGCTTTATATTCGACGAGTAACCATGAAAGACACAGGTTTCTTACTTCTGCCAATGAGAGAATTCATGAGTAGAATGTAGAGAGGAGAGAGAATCTTAAAAATTGAAATTCTCATCTTTTATGCCTTTTTCTCCAGAAAACTTAGTTTGTGGGAAAACAGCGTGTGGGCAGGGATACACCTGCTTATTGGTTAATCTTAAAATGTAACCACCAATCCTACGTCTAGGGCGGAGAGCTGTACAAAACGTGAATCCTAAAGCCTTTGGCTTTTGCATCTTGGTTTTAGTTTGCCCAAAAAAAAACGTGCCCTTCTACCAACTTGTCTTCCCTGACCCATCTCGCGTTGCACTTGACTTCTTTGCGATATCTGACCTTTCTCTATACAAAATTGAAATCTTCATGGTACTGTCAGAGATTAAAAAACTACACTCTGAAACCCTGAAACCAAATCAAGTGCTGAAACCCTGAAACTAAGTCAAGTGCTGAAATCCTGAAACCTTTTGAAACTCTGAGTCATAAAATAGAGAACAACAGTGTAAGAAGGTTTAACTAGACAAAAGAATGAAATCCTTCTACAAACTACTCGGAGGCATTTAAAACAAATTGCTTTTAACATTCTTAATCTAATGAAAAAACCTCAAACTTACGTTTCATTACATTTTACCATTTATCAAGCCAACCCGTGCTTGCCTTAAAATTATCAGAAAAAAATTATCATTACCAAGCAAAGAAAAAAGCCTTTTTAAATACTGGTTTTATACGGAATTTGTACCAACAATTTGGAAAATAACGCAACAGCTGAATTTAGACGTCAAGGCTTTTAATTTTAGACAACCCTCTAGGACACCCAGAAAACTTATGTTCAGATGATAAGAAAATTGTTGAAATGTTTTTGCCGCCAAATGTTAATCGGCTTAGTGCAACCCATGGACCAAAATGTGATTCAAGCTGCATTTCAGAAAAGGTCTCATAAAACGAATTGTTACTTCTGAAGATGCAGATATTCTGCAGAACTGAAGAAAGTTAATCTAAAAGATGTTTTGATTATTAGAAGCATGGGAAAATGTAAGGCCAGAACTTATGCAAAAGTCTTCGAGTAAACTTCTACGACAAGTTGTTGATGGTTGGAGTTAAGATGATAATCTTCCATTGTCACATTGGAGAGATAAATTGGAGTTATGGGGCATACAGAAGCAAATAAAGGAAGTTACTGCACTGTCCTTAAATCCAACGGGGGATAAAAAGGGCAAATTCTCCAAATCTGTTCAGTAATTTACGATTATCTTTGCTCGCCCATCTTACTATTTGGTGTTGTCGACTGAGTACACTTTTTCCTTGCCATTTTCCCTGTCCTTTCCTTGCCATTCCAAGATTTCCAGTGTGTAAACTCCATAAAGTAACACTTTACTGTACTAGTACCAAAAGACAATGTAAATTGGCTCCAAGTTTTCAAAGTGCTAAAAAGTTTTATGTACAGCCAAGTAGTATCTGATAAATCAAACAAACCAGCCGAAATGGGAGGATCGAGAAACGGAATGTTATCCATAATAGGTACAAAACAGTTCATTGTTACGGTCGAGTCGCCAACACGGGTCGGCAACATATCATAAAAAAGCACCGCCGTATTTAAGCACAGGAAAAAAGCGGCGACGCACCGCTGGCTTTCTAACTATTATGTGTGTCTGTGTGTATTAAAAACAAATACGAACGTTACTTTTAATATTTTTCAAACGCTTATGAATATGTAGGAGCGCGCGGCTGTTAAATATTCCGTGGGCGGAAGCGAGTGTGAAATTTGTAAGTAGCCGTTCTCCCAGTCCGGGAACGCCTTGCGTTATACGGCCATTAAATATCTTCATCTGGGAAACTACACAGTGCGTGACGTGCCTTAGAGGTGGAGCAGTTGACGATCCCTATCTAAATATCCACACTGTGAAAAGTGCCGATGGCTCGAACAAAGTGTGTTGAAAGATGTTAAGGGGAGTAACAACAGCCACTAAACAGAACTTGTACAGGTGGTGATATATGCATAGATACACAAAATGCATATTAAAAACATTGTTGACACTGTTTTGAATACGATTAGCAAATATTACACACGGAAATAGGGAATAAACATGTTTTCAGGTGATTGAGAAATATAGATCTTGGGAGATTAAAGTTTCCTTCTTTCAACATTGTTTTGATATTTCTTGTGTCAAACAGGTTCCATTTGTTCTGAGGTTGCTGTTAGTTACTAAAATTATTAATCGTTAATACTAAAGTTCTAAAGGGTTGTACTAAATTATCTAGTTATATCTAAGAATCGATGATTGACTTAATCCACTGTCTGCAGACATTCGTCTTGAACTTATTTCCGGGTTATCTGTGACACTACATTCTCACAACATTGTCTGGTGTGTTTACCACCATATATGTAAGCATTCTTCGCGTTAAATGCCTTCTTTCAAATATTCTTTATGTTATCATTCCTCTGAAATTACCTCGAATGTGCGTTTAACATTTTCTTTACTCATTCTACTATCAGCTTCTGGTTCACTATATAATTACATATTTACCGATCTCCTAAATTCTTTGTAGCGCCCATTAAGATAAAGTATTACGTGAATTTGTAATTGAAAGTTCCAATTCCATCCTTCACCCATTTGAAATATCAAAGGTGTTATTAATTTTCCAAAAGCCATTGCCGCAGGGCACCTATAAGCTTCTATCGATGAATACCCCAATGATTACAAATTCCATAAAACTTTCAACCCCAAGCGACAAGCGAACATAAAATCAAAATTGTGAGATTTTATTCTGACGTTTACAGATTCTTTCTTAGTGGCTCTGCAGGTAGCTTCGGGTGGGAGCGAGAGGAATGTATGCTTGCCCTCTCTTTTTGGAACAAGGCACACTCGTGAAACCAGTAATCAAATCCACCCTCCAGCTAGTAGTCGCTGCGCCGAGTTCTCCACTAAAACATTTCACTTTTACACCTGCTTTAGCTTTTATTAGCTTTTATTTTTAGGTTATCTATCGCAGAAGTGCACGTAACTATGATTTTCCGTGCAGCAATATGTAAATGGTTAAGTTTATAAAGTAAGCTGTTAGTGGTTAATGTTAAAGTAATCAAAGATTTCAATGAGATATTATTTAGTCGTAAATTTCATCGCCTCGCCTTGACTTGCTTATTAATTTTATATATACACAATGCGGTTGCGTAACGACATAAAGATATATGCGAAAAATATTATCATTAATGACACGAAAGTGCTTTCTGTAAACAATACAATATTTTTTTCGATCCCTACACACACAAACGTAAATATACCCACGTAGAAATTCACGTACGTATTTATTAAGTACGTTTAAAAAATATGATTCTGCAACATCATCGCTGGTAATATATTTTTATGCCAATTAAAAGTGAAACAAAAGCCTGCGGAGTTATTAAATTATTCCAAGTGTGCAAAAAAAATTGTGCGTTGACGTTGGCGTATAATTGTTAAAAGTAATAATATTTTTTAACGCTGAAAGGCGGTTATTTTTGTTGTGCAATCCTGTCGGCGACTTTGTGCTAAATAATTTGTGAAAATTGATTCGGCGAATATGGCTGAGCAAATTGTTAAATATGTAATAAATCAATCTGCAATTTACTTCAAATAATTATAGAAAATAGGTGTGAGAAAAAATATACAATTTAATTTGTGTGAAATAGGTTTTTTTATTGCTGCCAATGTTTTATTAACTATAAATTCTAGGCATTCAAGGTGCGCTATTAAAAAAAACAATGTCTTAGTTTTCAACTTGTTTCTTATTGATTTTATTTTATGATGTAATAAGATTTTGAACAATTTTCATATAAATAATCATGGTAATTTTTTATGGAAACTATAGATATTTATCAATAGCTGATTCGTGTCTGAATCTTCAAATACTTTTCATATATGAATAGTTAATGGACCTTAGGAGTTTTCGTCAACGCAAAAATTCGACCACTATCTCTATAATACATTGTTGTTGTTGATTCTAATATAGTATTATCCAACAATAATGAAATTGTTGTTAGAGGATTTCACCATTACATTGAGATGATCGTAAGAATTATTCTAGTTTTCTTTCTATTGTTGTAGGGCCAGAAATAAATCATGCTTATTGTTGTCACGGAATAAATTCTTTGCACTACTCGAAAAAAAGCTAATATAAAAATATTTCTGGGAAAATGATTCATATGAACAAACTGCAATTACCCTTCTTTAGTTCCCAGACACAGTGAACATAGCAACATAATTGATTATAGGGTAATATATTACAGTCATTAATTTTTCATTAATCTTTTATAACAAATCTCTATAATTTGCATACTTGTTTTGCATAGTTTTCCCGGGACAGTCAACAAGTTTTTATTGTTTATGCCCACTAGGAATGACGATTCTTAGTATTGATACATCATTTGTATTGTTGTTCTAAATTCTTCATATATTTTTAAGGGTAAATACTATTTTCAGTATCAGTTCTGTCACCTATCACCGTACATATTTTTCATTCTGTCAAGTAGTTATATATTAATTTTAATATCACATCTGAAATATTGTTTTAGTTGTATCAGTAGTATATCCGAATTACGGAGATTCAAGTCATATAGAGGGTAAAAGTTCAGTTTGGGATAGGCCATGCAAAGCCAAAGTGCAGAAAACTTGTGTCGTTGTTTATACTTTATTATATCAACGTCATTGTAACTCACATAATTTTGACATTAATTTATTTTAATCTTTTACAATTTATTCTTTTATAATCTTTCACACAGGAACAAAAATCATTTATGATATAATAATATTTTCGGTAATGGGCGTCAATAACACAACGGTCAATCGAAATATCGAAATCAACTTTGTTTAGTAGAGTTCCTACAAAAATTTACTGCCATTGTTGTTACCGAGGTAGAATTTTCTAATACACTTCGTTATGTTGTTGACTTGTTCAGAAGGATGGGTAGCATGCAACGCAAAAGCTGGAAGTAGCAGACCAACTGTCGGAATTGATGAAAGTATACAGGTTGTTCAACAAAAAATAAATCAGAATCATCTTTCTCTTCGAAGGCTATCTCAGCAAGTTCAACTTTCTTCCATTAACCAATTCTCAAACAATAAGAACTTGAAGTGTCAATGATCTCCATGTGTTTCGAGAAACGCCATTACACCGATTAAAGATTGGGGTCTGGGCTGCTATATCTCGAAGACGATTGATTGCTCCAATTTTGTTCGATTATACAGTCACGGCTAAAATGCATAGAAGAAATATTTTGATAATAACTTCATGATCACCCAAGAATACTTCCCACAGGACGGCCCAACAGCTCACACAGTCAGAGGAACTGTATGAATATTGAACTAGATGAGTATTTGTATGAATTCTACGACGGGCGAATTATTAGTACTAAAACCGCCAATTTGTACTCCTCGAGATCGCCTTATCTGACACATTTAGACTTTTATTTGTTCCCACATCTGGAAAACACTGTTTTTTAAAGACTAAACTAAGGTATGTCATGAAAAAATAATTCCATAGCCTACCGTAAACAGATTTTTTTTTGAAACATATACTACTATTACTTTCTTTAGATCTGTGAGTCAGCCCTGCACTGTTAACCTCATCACTGAATTCTCGACTATTTCTTACATAGTACTGAATTGCTATTATATGTAAGAAATGTATGAAACAAAATATTTGGGATGTTTTATTTGCATACTTGGACATTAAATACTAGAATGTATTTAATATAATAATAAATATTAAGTATTTAATAAATAAATAATATAATAAATCTATTGTTACTATAATAAAAGCCTTGAAAATAGTTTGGTGTTTTTCTTTTTAAAAATAAAATAAATTAAAAATATTTTGAAACTTGAAAAATCACCACTTGATTTGAATTTCAAGCTGTTTAGCATTATTTGATAATTTTCATTATTTATTTTTGGGATTATCTGTTCTGGTTATGTATCTGAGGTTTTCAAGTGACTTGACTTAATTTTCAGGTTCATCAAGGTTTGATGAACTCCTACTTTCAATTATCTGGTAAAGTAATAAACCTTTGTTTTATATAATTTTTTTAAAGTAACTGAGCTACCGATTAACGCAGTTAGTAATAATTTGATTATGTCAACCCGAATATTCTATTAACGAGATTACGAAAAACAAACAATATATCAGGTGTGGCTTTGATATTGTTTAACTTCCAAAGCAGGTAACTAATTTCTTTTTTTCAAATAGGATATCCTTAATTTTACATAGCTTTGGCTAAATCATAAGTATATTCTTCCTATTTCCCATGTTTCAAATCTAGGACTATTTTGTGTTGTAAGTAAATTAAAAAATATAAATTAAATATCTACAAAAATCATGGCAAACTATCTAAGAACATACAACGCATATATTTTTTAAAAGCATGCATATGAGAAAACTTAACACCAAAATTTTGCCAATTTAAATTGCCAAAATACATAAAACCTAATAGAGTTAAAAGTTTGATACACAATCATCTTAAGTCAACTAAATCAACTAAACTTACAATATAGAAACATAAATGACAATAATAACAACATGTATACAACCTAAAACATATTAACAACGAGAATACATCACAATTTCCTAACACAAATCATTAACGACATCAAAAAAATGCAGAGTAGAATCACGAATACACAGAAGTCCATTGAGATTCAAAAATTGAATATACTCAGAATCCAAAAACAGAGAACAATCAAGACAGAACAATATGCTACACACAACATTTTCACTAATCAATTTCATCCCAATTTCACTAACCTATCAGATCTATTAGATATGGGACCAAAACATGCAATACATACTACTACAACGAACATAACACTGGTTGCAATAGAACCAGAAGCAGCTACCAAGAACCACCCACAAGAAAATAACATAAGAGCTGACATTCAATCCAATACCCCATTATCTCAAGAATACACTGATGTTTTCATTAGACCTCACAAATTTATATATACCAATAAATGAAACGCTACAATGTGCCAAACAAATAATACACAACCACTTACAAACGACATACTTAATATCCTAAAAATTTGTACAGAATTTGCTCTTTCAACAACAAACTGTACATAATGCCCGACGGATTACCAATGGGTTCCCCATTAAGTGGAATTATGCAGGATATATTCATGAACAAAATAGAAGACAAAATAATGAATGACAAAAATTATCATGACCAACATTATAATATGGAAAAGGTATGTGGATGTCATATTCATAATATGGAAAGGCTACACACAATATACACAAAAACTTATGAAAATAAAAATTTATCAATAACAAATAATGACAATAAATTAGAATACGAAATTTACAGAAAACCAACACAAACACAAGCAATTATACCTTACGATTCATATCATCATTTAAATCATAAGTTTGCCGCCATTAATACATACATACACTGAATGAACAACAACTTAATTGACGAAGAAGCTATAGAAAACGAGAAAAACAATCCCACAAATCGCCATCAACAATAAATTTCCCATAAATACGGTAAATATAAAAATAAATAAAATTACATATCCACAGACTAAAAACTAACAATACCCTACAAAATAATATCATGAACATAAATCCTACAAAAAACACCTACAAAGCTTTAACATATCACACAGATTACAAAACTTATTACACAAATATCAAATAATCGCAACATTCAAAACCAACAACACGATTGCAAATACTTTAATAAATTCCAGAGACAAAACAAACAAACTTAGTAAAAGTGGGGTATACTCGCTCACATGCGATACATGTAGAGCAACATATATTGGCGAAACAGGACGCACCATATCACAAAGAATCAAAGAACATAAACGAAACAAAAATTCTGCAGTTGGCAATCACTTTTTAACTCACAACCATGACTTCAACATGGAAAATAATACAAAAAATACTACACCAGAAAAGAAAAGGTTATTTAATGAAACTAATGGAAGCATACCAAATAGACAAACAAAAAACATTACATAACAACATACAATGTTTAAACGAACAGATACAACATATAACGATACCGATATATAAGTCACTTAATAACCCGTACAAACCTTTAAAAAAACACTTATACATGATTTTCATATTACCGCACACGCGCAGAATCGTAAACAAAATGTCAGACAACAGAAAAGACGTAGGAAGTTTTAAGTGCAGAATAATAACAACAAAACTTACACAGATTCACCAAAAATAACACAACATAAGAAGGCCAAAAACTCACCCGTAAGTCACATTTTTACATACACAAATTCTCATTTAACAATGAATCACTTGCAGAAGGACATTTTGATAAATTACAGAAAATAATCAATTCCACAAGTTCGACGAAATAAAACATTTGTAATACGAAGAAATGAAGGAAGAGAAGACACTATACCAAACACATGATATGACCAAAAGACCGATAATACAAATTTTAATTACCACCACAATCAAGTAGATAATGTGACAGTAAGTAATTAATATGAATTTATATACAAATTGAAAAATAAGACAAGTTACCTTAAGAAAATTAGATTTGATAAGTTCGATTTTAATTTTGTAATGCATTTAAATTTAATTTTAACTACACTAACAATAACTAAAAAAATGATTTGCAGATACCCTTAAAATGGCAACAAAAACTTGCCGAAACATGTAGGGTTGAAGACAAAAATAAAGCAATCAGAAGAGTACATTTTCCTCATTACCACCTAACAATTTTTGTACATTAAATAGTCTTAACTATTTAACCATGTCATGCAATGAAATTTAAAAACATTATATCCAATCTACGTTTTACTGCTTTTTATGAAAAACGTAACGATTTTTGCCTCCTAATATATCAGCGTACCAATTCTAATTCGTGGGAATTGTTAAAAATTTATTAACTCTAGATGTAATTTAAACCCCTTTTCTTTCAAACATATCGTATGATGAAATCAGATTGACTTTACTTAAAACAAAACCTAAATGTGTGGGTGCAAATGGGGTCAGTGTTGGACAGGTTGGGCAAAATTTAGATTCAATAATTTTCTTATTGTTCAGATTTCTACATTTTTAAGCGCTTATCAAAATAGGTTATTTTTTAAGGGCTATTTATTTAAACAATTTTATAAAAATCATAAGCATACCGGAGCTTTTTTGAATTTGTTTTATAAACGATAGACTACATCCTTAATACTTGCGCATATGATTGCTGCCACTTGTTTTCCTTTTCTTTTTATAAATTATCCCTGTTGTTTGTATATTTGTACCAATAGCAATAAATTGTTTATTATTATTATTAAAAATTTAGCATTTAAACATGAAAAATTACAAAAAAATGAATAACTTAGTTTTAAATAATCAATGCATCCCACTAAGTTCTCAAAATTCTCAACTAAATTGGATGATTTGTTTTGGGCTGGCCTTGATGATATTTATTTGCAGTAATCAATAGATGTGCTGCGCAGACAAGTAATTTAGATTTTGTACACAATCGTAATGATAAATACTTCACTAATGCAGGTGTAGAAATCAATTTATTGTAGTACCTTATAACGAGCGTTCAAAAATGATTGACCGGAATAAATTTTGAGCGAAAGTGAAAAGTCCATCTAAACTTAATTCTATTCCGCTGCAACTTCATGTTATTTACATTTTATTTTAGGCAGCGACGTGCAC
>JAWQRJ010005571.1:0-10141 GCA_033557515.1 Diorygopyx duplodentatus | reverse complement strand
GTCAGCAGTGCGGCTTCTATAATATTTGTGTTCGCAGGTTTACAAACAACTGCAGGCAGGCAGCGATTCTCAACATTTTATTGGGCAATTGTATTTCCATTTGATTTGTCGTCTTGTTTGTACATTTTTTTATTATTATAATTAGAAAAATATTGAATCATATTTAGATTAAATGAGAAAGAATTTGATTATTTTTCTCAAAAAAACAAATATTTATTTATCATCAAAAATCGCAAAATATTTAAGTACGAAAATATTTATTTAAATAAAGATCCGTGCCCTAGTAATGATGTACTTCATTTTGGAAGAGCATTTAATTTAAACAAATTAAATGCTCTTCCAAACGAAGTACATTACGTTATTTTTAGCTGCTAAAAATATTTTAAATTGTTTCAGTGCATGCACCTATAAGAATGTTATCAAAAATGTTATCAATTTAATATATATCTTCATTTTCAATTAAGCGAGGCCAAATACAGTGGAATGTCTTGTGGACGGACACCTATTGGATCATAAAAAATTGTCTAAGAAAAATATCCATCCAACGGAAAATTAGATAAAATGTACTTTTAAGAAATAGAAATAATCGCGAAAAATACAGGAAACTATTTTCGCTTCTTATTAAGGTTAATTTAAATCTAGACACTCCACTGCTAGATTGTTGTCTATATTGAAAAATTATAAATACGAACGATAAAGCTGAAATAAAAGAAAAATTTTGGGAAAAGATGCGAGAAGAATTCTCTCGAATTCTGATTGCATTGTTCTAAACAGACAGCAAAGCAGGCTATAACTCATAGAAGAGTCAGTTACATAATTTAAATGTTAATAGCGCTTGTGTTTATCATAAAAAAACATAATAACTAATTTAAAAGGCAACATTAGTACTTGTTTATTAGTCTTTATGCAAACATACAGGATACATTGAATTTAAAAAAAATTTAAACGGCAACAACAGAGGTGTTTGAATGTTTACTTGATCATTATGTAACGAACATTAGTATACAGCTTTTGGATTTCTGATGGCTGTTGATCGTCCGCCACATAGGGTAGCGCCTGTGATGGCACCGTATACACCAGCCAACCACAGTAAGAATGGCAACAAGAAGAGCAAAATTAGAAACCTCCTCTGCCAGGACGGTCCTTTCGCATCCTGACACCTACTTGGAGAACATCACATTAGTGTATTTTACCAACTGGTGGTTCTAGTCAATAAACATCTTTTGTTGTGGTAATCATTTGATTAAATTAAGAGACAATTGATCGAAGTCATATGTATTATGATCATCATAATTTGGTTTTCAAAGATTTCAATAAGTGGGTTGATTATATTGAAGATGAACTGCATCAACTACTAATGCTGAGCAATGGATTTCATCAAAAGTTTCGAGTAACATTAAGCTTCCTAGTTAAGCCGCCTAGGTACTAGGTGATAATGTTACCACAAACCAAATGTCGTTGAAATCGAACTACACCCTGTTTGTTAGCGTTTGAAAATATGACAAAATTACCCAGTGCATTTTAAGTCATCAGGATTAATTCTGTCTGGCAGGGTGGCCATCTGATCTCGTATCAACTTTACAACCGGACACTTCCTGTGAAGTACATCAATTTCACGATTTCTTTCGCCCTCTGGCTTATTTCCATTGTTCCTGTTGGGCCTTGACCCAACGCTTGAATTGTTTATTTCTTCTTCTTGGTCCTCATCTTCTTTGTTCTCTTCTCTCTGGGCATTTCTGGATTCGTTTGCCGAACCTGTAGATTTAGGCATCGCAGCTTGGTTAGTTTTGTTGTCATTCCTGTACAGTTGCATTACATTGGGGTTTATCTTTTTGTGTCTATACTCATTATCGTCCACCAGTTGAATGGACTGACTGGAGTCTTTTTCGCTTGGTTTGATAAGGTCAGATTCATACTTTCTCCCTATGTTGTGTGCATCAGCGTTCCACCTCTGGTAATCTTCATCTTCCCCGCCACCGTGATGGAATGGGTTTGTATGGTACCATCTGCTATTGTAGTCTTTGTAAAGGTCAGTTTCGCTCCGTTCTGCGGCAGACATATACACGTGAACTTATACCGAGATATTGGAATTGATGCCAATGTTGAATTGTGTGTGACGGACTGCTGACATACGATTTAGGATTTACAACCTCAAAAATTGACATCTGTCATCGATCCTGACATCAATAATCGGAAAAAATATTAATGAAGATCGTGTGATCTTCGTTTTTTATGAACAATAATATTCAACTTATTACATATGTTAATAAATACAATTTAAGATATCATATCATAATCTTCTTGAAACAGTAGCCTTTTCACCTCATGTTTGTTGCCAAAACTTGTCAAATTATAATTAGCTGTTTAGACTTTTAGATATTGTACCTTGATGTCATCAATATTTGTATGTTTAACAATGTTCTGGTTATTATTGTGTGAATAGAAAGGAAGAAAATGAACAGCCCGATTTCTGTGATTATGAAGATATGCATAATCTTGTCAGGTCCAACGTACATTTTCTTTCACCAAATATTCAGATCTTGTAGATGTTCTTCATCTTCTACATGTTTCTTTCTTTCAAATGCTTCTAATATTCTTGTGGTTACGTCTACCATCGCAGTGGTAGTTAATCTTTTTTCAGGAGGATCAAAAGAGCTATATCGTTGTTTATTTTCTTCAAAACTTTTTCTGGTGTATCAAAAATCATGAACATTGCTTCAGGTTGCAGTTTTTCAGTAGAAATAGTGAATTAAAACCCAATAAACTACAATCTGAAGTCATCTAGAGAATTATTACATTATTAGTTATATATATACTTAAATTAGGACTTACTTAAATTCCACTTACCTGGCAACAAAAGTAAATAAAACAAAGATACTTCACAGATTATTTTTATTTTATACATAAAGCAGTTCTTCTTCCGTTTTTAATTCAACGTTCAAATTAGCGTGCTTAGATGACTTCATCAATAAACTGGGTTATGCTGACACTTAAATTAATATGTACATTCAATATTGATAACAAGTTTATAAATCAATAAGCTAAGAAATGTAGAATCATCACAGTAAAAAACAAAGTGGTTGCAAAGTTATGATTGTCAATATAATGTTGGTTTTTAGCTAGGTGAGTGAGAACTTGAAATGATTTATAATTCATAGGAAAGTATAGGTTATGAGGAATCATATATAATAACGTATAGTACATACAATTTCGTACTTATGTCCGAGAATTTCAAAATATACATAATATACAAGATTAACTTGAGCACTCTCAACGTTGTTTTAGCAGAATGAAAACAGATAATCAAATAAACACTTTTTTTGGTTCTTAAATACATCGCGTTTTTGATTTGTTATTTAGTTTTGAAATGGTAACAATGAAAGTCAATAGAACAAGTGAGATCGAGAACAGTAGATGTCTTTTTGTCAGTCCTATATAGTAAAAAGCAGTGTCCCATTTCCTTTGAAAGCCTAGTGTCAATTGCTTAATGTAAAAATATTGCTAGTCGTTTATTTCCCTTTTGGTCTTCACTAACAGTCGAAAAGACCAACGTCTTTGCGAGCCGCATCCACAAATTCGTCGAGCGTCGAACAGTCTGGCAGATCGGGATGCTTGTATCCTGTCAAGAAATAGCAGCTGCCCGGAATGTGGCTGGGAAAGTCCTTGGGTAGATATTCCCGACCACGTTCTTCAAAACTGAATCCCGGGTACTCCACCAGGTGGCTGCGGGAAGAGAAAGTCATCATTCGAATTCTTGGCAGAGTTTTAACTCACTTGTATGTCGTGGGACTTATGTTTATCCTCAGAGGTTCGCTTCCCGATTCGAATTTGTTCGCGATGGTCACGTTGTGTCCAAACATACAATACCTGGGCATCTTCACTCCCACCACGCCAGCCAGGACTGATGCTGTGTGTAGACCAATTCGCATCTGGAACATCAATTTTGGCATTGTGGGAAATCGAACCAAATGAACAATCTGAACAACTAACAAGTATGGAAGAAAAGAGAAGTCAAGGTGAAAGTTGTTATGAAAACAAAAACTTTTGCTAATCGAGGAAAATGGAGCTCGCCAACATTGACACTTACCCTTATTGGTTGGCCATGGTGTGTTTGATGTCTGGCACAAGTATCTATCATTTTCAGCGCCATCCAAGCTATTTGTTGAGCATGTGTACTGCTTTCTTTGTGCAACCCCCCAGCAACACAATATGCATCCCCAATAGTTTCTACCTATAAAGCAGAAATGTATAGACAATGAGTGAATTTCCATATCCACGTTTTTTTGGATGACTATTTCCTAACATGACTATTTCCAGAGAATCGATTAAGTCGGTAAGGTAGGCGACAGTAGGTTTCTGTAAGGGACAGTTAAAGCGCCTTACAGAAACCTGTACTTTAATAATTTTACTTTAAGCTTCTGTGCTATCTACCTCAACGTAGCGTAGCAATTTTTAATATAATCTAAAAATACGAAACTTCGACGTACCTTATATACATCTAACTGTCCGCAATACGCGTCGAAGTGGGTATACAAGTTCTGCAACATATTGATGACCATCATAGGCGTCGCCGTTGCACAAATTGATGTGAAGCCCACAATATCGCTGAACAGCATTGTAACGTTTTCATGTGTTTTCGCCTCGATGGTTTCGCCTGCGTTTCGAAATGCCAAACAAGAATAAACAGACGTTTACGGCGGTTTTATCGCATTTACCTAACCAAAGCCTTTTTGCGATATCCTCGGGAAATATTAGGTGCAATAGACTGACGTTCTTCTCCCTTTCTTTGTCTACCGCCCTATTTCCCTCCTCGATTGAGCTTTTCAGTTTATCCATTCTCCGCCTCAATCCATCCTAAGTAAAAAATGGAGATATCTGCGGTTAAGAGATGTGGACGTGGATGATAAACCATGATTCAAAAATGTTGAATTTTGTGGTAGGTACATAAAATAAGTACACAAATTGGTGAATATTAGTAAATTAGTGATTTCTGTTCTGTTCCAAAAATGCAATAAACCTTTTACGTCCGCCATTTAACGTTATCGGCTACCACTAAAATCCATAAAATTTTATTGTAGGCCATTATTACTAATATGATACTACATGGATACAGAATGGAGCAGAGGTTGTGTGTTTTTCATTTGTCAGTCTAAAAAAAGGGCAATTTAGAGCAATTAAAGGGCAATTAAAAGGTAAATAACTAAATGAGAAGCGAAATATTTAATTATTTTAATGGTTTGTTTCTGACATCACTTGATTTACCAGGAATGGCAAAATAAAATTTCAACGAGCGCTTTATTATTGATCAGTATCACCTGATATCTGCTTGTACCAAAAATTACTATATCAGAGGCAAAATTATTAACAGAGTGCCCACAGAATGATTTTTTAAAATCTAATTAATTTTAAAAAATCTAATTAAAGACAAAGTAGTAGTATAAGAAACAATAACAGCAAAATTATTTTTTTTTAGATTTTTACAATGTAACAGTTGAAATATATTATTGTTGAAAGTATTTAATTTATTTTTAACTAGCGATTAAAAATCAGGTCACTACGATTTGGAAAATCGGACGCAAATAATTTTGAAATGGCTTCGCGTAAATGTGTTAACCACCCTGAGAATTTTTTTACATTTGTTGTAAATATTCGTTGACAAAACAGCAGGAAAGCATTACGAACTTTGTTAAAAATGTGTACAACAAGTACTTCGGCGTGACAAAACTTGGACACCTGACTCTTAACCACTCGAACTTCGCGAGTGAGGCAAGGAGAACAGTTTTAATGTAGTTAACCCCATGGGATGGAGAACCTTAGGATGACACCAAAGACTGTTATTTTAGTTGCAGCAATGTGAAAGCATACAACGCAAAAACTGAAAAAGGAATTGTCTATTCAAACGTTCAATCAGTCACACATCCCGTGCTTCGAAAATCAAATAGTGCTGATCCAATCCCTCCAATATTTGGATACAATCCATTCTCAAAGTTCACCTGCAAGTTCTACATCTGTAGATGAAGATTTTGAATACTCTTCTGAGAATCCGTAGTTGTGTCCTTAGTCAGAGTTGAATGATTCGAGAAGAGCTTTCGGGCTGCCGAAAGATGCAGCGGTTCTTACTCACAACTTTTTAGTTCGAGATTACAAGAGAAAAACTTACTTTCTCCTGGAATTTCATTTTCATGCTACCGTAACACAGAGAAGGATTTCATTTTTCGCTGAAGGTGCAGATCTCGTCTATTGCAAAGACATTCCTGGATTAGCGAAGATGTTCGACTTTGAGTACAATGTTAACGATTGGAGAATTTTCATTGATTCTTCAAAGATAAGCAAAGAAAAGAATGGTCGGCTAGACTAATTTGGATACAGAAAGAATCCTGAAAAAGTTTTATTGCCTCCTTTGCACACAAAACTTGGTATCACGAAATAATTCGTGAAGGCTTTAAAGAAACAAGGTGATGTATTTAAATATTTACTTCAGTTTTCGTATATCTGCACCAACAAAAATGCTTTACTTCAGTTCAGCTTCAGAAGATTGAATACTCCTTATTCAATCTTCTGAAGCTGAATTGAAGTAAAGCATTTTTGTTGGTGCAGATATACGAAAACTGATGAAAGATGAAAACTTCGATAGAAAACTGAACTCTACAGAATTGGGAGTATAGGTATCGTTAGAAGAAGCTATCAGAAACTTCTTAGGAAACCATAAAAGCCATAAAAAACATTCTGAAGGAATAATAAATAATATGCTTCAAAATTGCCAAAGATTCCAAAGATTTACTTCCTTCATTCCCATTTAAGCTACTCCCCTGATAACTTAGAAGCTGTAAGTGAAGAGCAAGGTGAAAGATTTCACCAAGATATAAAGGAATTGGAGCATAGGGATTGCAGCTTCCCCATATCAGGGGAAGCGGAATTCAAGTATGATGGCAGACTATTGCTGGATGTTGAAGCGTAATAAATCAAACAGAGTTCACGAGAGAAAATTCCATAACAGAAGCTTTTTCACAAGCCTTTATAATATTTTAATATAGTTCTTCTTCTTCTTTTACCTTCTCAATCCTTATGGATTATATAGTTCTCTTCTTGGGAATGTTTGATGATCCAGTTTCTGAGACGGATCAGTGCTTTGAGCTTCTTTACGTTTGAACTCTTTACGTTCTATTGATTAGCTATAGGACGTTTATTTGTTTTTGCTTCTTCTGTTATTTGGAGCCATGTTTTCCTATCTTTACACGTCCTCTTCCAGTCGTGCAGGTTTAGGGCTGTCACGTCATTCATCACAGAGTCCCACCACATGTTTCTTGCTCTTCCCCTCCTCCTATCTTCAATGGGTTTCCATTCTGTAATTCTTCGTAATATTGAATTATCTTCCCTCCTCATGATGTGTCTTAATCTTTAGCTTTTTATGTGCTCCACGATGTTTTCTCCCCCCATTTCAGTTTGAGTCTCAAAGTTTATCATTCGTCTGTATGTGTCGTCTTGTTCCTTGACAGGTCCTAGAATTTCCTGTAATATTTTCTTTTCAAATATTCTCATTTCTTCCTCTTCCTTCTTTGCCATGCCCCATGCTTCTGATGTGTATGCTTCTGCTTCATAACTTCTGCTTTAGTTGAGATTTCTACTGATTGGATTTCTACACTCCCAGAAGAAGAAATTCTTCTGGGAGTGCTTCTATATAGTTCTGGATAGTTCCCTTTGCTCCATTTTCTTCCAGGTATTCTTCATATAACAACGCTTTATAGTGTTCCTGCCATGTGTTTTTCATTTCTTCCTGGTTACAAGGGTACAATTGAATTGATCAATCTGGTTGATAAATATGGCAACAACGAAATAATTAGAAAAATACTAGTTAGGGTTTTCAGTTAGGTTTAGGGTTTAGTAATAAATTGGTAAAATCGATCAATCAAAAACTGTTTTTTACGAACTTTATTTAGTTTATTTTACCATCGTTCTTCTCGTTTATAGACTTGGAGATTCTAAACTTAAGATTATATTAAATGTAATATTAAATTGTTGTTAATTGTTAATTGTTGTAAATTGGTGTTATATTAAATTACTTACTTGTGCCCGGGCCTGCTCCCCGACCAAAATAACATCTCTGGTGGCATCGTGCAGTGGAATATCTGATATAAACAGGCCGCTTCCGGTAAGCCCTTCCAGTCCATCGATGAAAGGCGAACCGATGAAAAGTACCGAATCAGATTCGGGACAATACACCATTTGACCTTTCAGTTTCAAGCCCTGAAACGTGGAATTATCAAAATCTTCGAACTGCAGGACCTGAGGGGCCTCATTATTTATTGCGATAAAATCCCGTAGTATTGGGAAACGCGAATTCTCAAATATTGGCTGGTTAAATATTGGAGGACAAATGAAGTTTGTAACTGCTGGGGAAAAAATTAAAATTGCCCAGGAAAAGTTCGGACCGCTTCAATTTGCATTTCGTTCCCGAGATGTAGAATCTAGGAAACTTTCGATGCTTTTTTTTCAAAAGAATAGCGGCGCCTCGTGAAAATTAAAGCGGTAAAAGCGATACCATTACCATTTTTATTTCCATAAAGTGCTGTTGCCTTCGTCAAATAGTAATCCTACAAATAAATTCTTGTGAGAAGATATGTAGTTGAGAAAAGTTAGCATTCTAATTTTTCAATTTTAATCTCTAATATCTATTTTGAATTCAATCAGTTAAGCTTAAATTGCAATATCACAGGGTTAATCCAACTTTCAAGTGGTGTACGTCAAGTATAATATGATTTTAATTCATACGCAAAGTGGATGGTAGGTAGTGGGATAACCGCCAAAATCCAAAACGTAATTGCAGGTCTGATTTCGATTCGCGTAATTCGCAGGTGAATACGTTACTCAGTCAACGAGCAATATCGGGGGCTAAAATTATTGAGTACTTATCGGTATGTTGGCTTCTCGACGTGTAATAAGCTATTTGGATTGATATTGATTGAAAATTATTGTTTAAATATTAGCAGTGTAAGCTGAACAATTTAATCGCATTAAGTAGACCTGCAAAATAATGAAATCAAATGCAATCAAAATTCATAATTGTACATTTTATTTTTACAGAGGAAAGAGCTTTTTAGTTGGTGATCATAAATCTGATTACTTTGATTTACTTACATTTTGTTGTTCTCTAAAATATTTCAACAAACGAACAAAAACATCAAGTTCCCACTAACCTCAGCTGGAAAAGCATCAACTTCAGATAACTTCTTGATGGCGAGAACAAAGGGAGTGTTCGCCCTCTTGACAATTTCATTAAACGACAGTGACATACTTTTGGGTCGATGGAATTCGAAATAGGTGGCGGCGCCAGTCCCACAACTTTTAAGCCAGCATCCAAAAACTCGCATGAATCCAGAACCCAGTTGCACTAACTCCAGTCGGCGGTCAATCACGAAATGCCATGGAAATGCCTTGCAGAACGTTGGCACACCCATGCGGAGGTCGCCCGGAGTCGAAACAAGCGAGGAGAGGCTCCAGCACGAAGTACTTTTGTCCGTCGAGCGCGTTATTGGTCTAATCAAGTATCTGCAATCAACGGAAGGATTTAGTTGACAAGCGAAGGATACGACCGTATCTTCATCAATTTGATCCACGTGTAGGGTGTGTTAATACCGACAAAAGCAATTTTGTAAGTCATTAGGGACATTCAGTGCGTCGATTGTTCCAAATCAAGTTTCGATTGTTGAACAGTTTCGAATTAGAAATGATAAAGTTGCAAGCTATGCATTCGGCGATTGCAAATGGCTAATCGTTTACAGTACGAGTGTAAAGTCAGATTCTCAGGGTCAAAAGATATACAATTCATAAAAATAAATAACAAAACATTGAATATATAAATAATGTATTACTTTAAACTCAGAAGTTATTTAACAATTTTGTCTTGGGTAAAGGACTATAAGTACCCACAAAAAATATAATTAATTTCAAAAGCTAAAATATTTACCAAAGTTCCCACTCGATTTTCCCATAATTTAAATTTTCTCCAAAGTATCCTTTATAACTCATTTGAGAACTTGTTCTTTTAGCTTTCCTTTGGTATACAATAAATTAAAATCCCTCAATTCGTTTCGAAGTTATGTTAGGGAGAGACGTAACATTACAATTTTGCTACCAATACGAG
>JAWQRJ010005570.1:0-10142 GCA_033557515.1 Diorygopyx duplodentatus | reverse complement strand
GTCATACTTTTTTGGCACATCCTGTACAAAATATTGTTTTTTACTTCAATACATTTTAAAAAACCCTAAATATTTTGTATTTAACTTTTTTTCCAGCTGTCTTAGTTTAGAAAATAATCCACCGTTTCCATATATAAAAGCGACCCTGTATAAAAGTATAGGGTGTCCAATTCAAAATAATCGGAATTTTCATATTTCAAAAAACGTATAGCAATAGAAACCACCGTGTACAAAAAATTCCTCATCCCAAATTAGAAGATAGTATTCCTACATACTGGATATTAAATACGGTAAAAAACGCCATCTCATATTTCACGATAACCAGATAATAAATTTTTGAAAATATGGCTTCGCAAGGGAACATTTTAAGAAAATCGCGAACACCTGCTCAACAAGTAATTTTAGGTGCTGTAGGACTTAATAAGATTTAAATTGTTCATTGTTGGGTCCATTTCAATCAGGTTTTTTTAAAATTGTTGGGTGGTAATGAGGAAATGTACTCTTCTGATTGCTTTAATTCTTTCTTCAGCCCTACATGTTTCAGCAAGTTTTTATTGCTATCTTTAGGAGTATCTACAGATTATTTTTATTTATTGTTTTAGTTAGTTATTGTAGTGCGTTTTGTAGTTAAAATTAAATTTAAATAAATTATAAAATTAAAATCGAACTTCTAGTCTAATCTAACTTTCTGAAGGTAGTAAGATTTGATTAAGAATTTAGAAAAGAATCCAAAAATGCAATTATATATATTAGGTATTCAATTAAAAAAAAATGTGTGCTGTTTCAGATAAATGGATCATCCTGTACTTGGGAAAATATATCAGGGTCGTAGAGGGCTTTGTTAGTAACAACTTTTGTATAAAAGTTTTTTCCCTAAAATACATAATAAGGGAGCCACAGCCGCCCTGTGTGTGTCCCCCTAATGCAAATTTAACCGCAAAGGGGCGCAATTGCTGGGTTCAGTGATAAAACTCGAAATTACTGTCGAAAGTGACAAGACAAGTTATAATTTTTAATCATTGTTATTGGAAAGCTGAACTAATTCTGCATCAGTTTAGTTTAATACTGATCATCAAACCGCCCTTAATAATAGTGGTGACGGGTAATGAAATTTGTCTTATTTAAAACGGTATATTTTTAATACTATCTACCCGAAATGAATGAATGAGTTTAGTTCTGTTTGAAAGAGAATTTTATGCCGATTTCTACACTAAATTCGTATTTAGTTACACTAGTTACTTTGTAATAAATTTGTTACAGGACATTGTTTGCAAAGACAACAGTTTTTTAAACTTTCTCAGAAAAAATCGGGGGGTCGTCAAGCGCGGATTCCGCGCGATTGACGCGTCCGTTACTGAGTTACGCCTGTTACTATGGTTACTGCCGTATTCTCATTCCCGCGTCGTGCTGGTCGCTTGGCTGTGTCAAATTTAAGGGCTATTTAGCAAAAACGTGAGAACTACTGAAGATATGATGCGGTTTTCTGGAGAAATTTAGTTCTTTATCATTGTGACAAGAAAACTATACCCTGACATTTGATTTTTTTGCGAAAATTAAAAAAAAAAACTTGTTATCTTTGCAAACGATGTGCTTTAACAGATTTATTAAAAACTAACAAGTGAAGGAGCACTAACTACCTACTTAGGGTTCTTACGCTCAGAACCGTTCGAGAAACTTCAGTGCTACATTTTCATGATACATGATACTTAACCGCCATTTTACAAAAATTGGTCTATTCAGAACGTATGAAGTATACCTGTTATCTACTATAATTAAGTGAATAATAAATGGACTACACGTTAATAGGTGTGGTATCTGGCATTATGTTTCATCGACACAGAAAGGAAATGTGTAATACATTACAAGTACATGGTCATTAACAAGAAGTCGATATGCTAATAAAACACTTGTAACACCTGCACACCGGCACGGGATTCCATCCTATCATTTATTATTAACGTTCACTAATCCCACAACATAAATATACCTCTAGTTACTTGTCGGTAGACAAGCACGTCTTCATCGTAAAATCTGGAAGATTTATCGAAGGACCTTCGTTGGGGGATAATTTATCTTTTCGACGAAAATTTTAAATATCGCCCTGGCTTCTCCAGTTGCAGGAGTCATTCATCATGCCGCGAACACATCCGCGGAGGCCGGGACTCACCGGAGGAGTCGAGGAGTGAATCGCGTCCATCAGAACCATGCATACCAGTTTCAGTTTCCATTTATATTCGCCGGCCGCGACGAGAATCTAGTTTTCCTCCCTGTCGGTGAGCGCGAGACACGAGTATTTATAGGTTTTACTTGTTGTGTTGACAGCTGATGGTTATGTTATTTGCGAGGTTGCGTTTCAGGTTACCATCTTGAGGTTTAACGGCCTCGGGACACGTTTCTTGCGTACGATACGTGAACAGAATTTAATCTCGCTTCTCCCCACCGAAATGATATTAATTAAATGACGGATACGTTCCGTAAATACGAAGAGTGATGAAGATGCTATTAGACGTAATCGGGATAACATCGAGGAAAATTCTTCGAGCAAGAGGTTCGTTCACCAGCGAAATATTGCCCACAATGTGGGATGGTTTAAAAATAAGCAATCTTCCGATTTATATGACGATTACGTAAATATGATTGGTTAAGGCATTTTGTTGATTTACTGGCAGTCGTCTTGCCAGTAAAAAATTCTTTATAACATTAATGATGTATTGTTATCACGTCATTATAAATAGGTTTGGATTTATTTCGAAGATTCATAAAATTGATCTTTGGGTAGATGATGAGACGTGTAATCAGGAAAGTGATTTCTTGACTGGTGCCATTTGTCTTACTGAGAAGGTTTAATAGGGACTCGCATTAGTATGTCTTACGAAACTATTCTCCAATTCTGTGAGATGATATTCTACTGCACCAGCACGTGCGTGACGGTTTTGTAACGGTCTAACCCCACGCGTGGCATTCAAAATGAGCACCAACTTCTGAAAAACCCGATGCATTATCTCTGGCAACCGTAGGCGTACGTTTCCGCGATGTCGTCCATTAGCGTCCCGATAATGGTAATAATATTGACAAACTGCGACAATTAGACATATTGCATATGCATTATTTCGTGCAACGCGTTATTTATGTATCCAATTTATATCCCTCGATAAGTGACATCTATGACAGGGCATTGCTCGATAGCACCAGTATAATTATTGGTGATATCCATAGTACGTGCATACGCATTCAGAATGTATTCTACTTTATAACGAATGCCCGTTTGACCTTGTATTTCATTACACGTAGCAGGCATACTGCTACCTGAATGGTCTAAATATAAAATACATTTAAGTCCAGATTTAGTACAGGAAGTACTAAATCTTCAGTATTCACGGTGAGGAACAGAAATGAAATTTATCCGGAATACTTCGGGTTTAAGAATCAAGATACAAGGATACACAACAGGAGAGATGCTTGAGAGATGCCATTATTGCCTTAAGCAACGATTTGTTGATTGGTTCTTACATTTTCCCTGCAAGGTTGAAATTTCTTACAGTTAATTATAAAAAAATTTCTTACATTGGAAAATCATTTGTTTTTTTTTTCTGAGTATGGGACACTTTCTATAATATACAGGGTGTAGCATAAAAAATAGGGTTAACTTTTGTAGCACTTTTTCTGAGGATCGTGTGTAGAGGAAGATCATTTTATATTTGTAGATATAAAAATATATTACCTATTCAAAAGTTGCGATATTATTGGAAATGGAATGAAATGCAAGTGCAACACACCAGTGATATCTTCAAACTGTTCTTCCTAATGACATCGATATGGCATAAAATGTAAAATAAAAAAAAATGTGCCCGACCTCTCCCTATTCATATTATACTATTAATAAACAAATTCCTTTAAGCCCAGTTGTTTCTCGACGCATTAATTCCAATTAATCCGTAATTACTAGGAAATGTATCACGCTCGCTCTCTCATTAATTTCATGCCAAATTGCAGAACATTCTGCCCATATTCATCAAGTCGCCGGGTCTTTTTGCACCTTTTCGGATTTCGCAGGCGGCGCGGGGTTACCAGTGAATAATTATCGTCGCATTAAGGACGTAATTATTTATGCGCTACCAGACTGTGTAATGTAACAAATGAACGGACACAGTTTCACGTCCGTAACAGGTTTAAAGTCCTTAGAATGTCATTAATGTGGCAGTGAAGTGCCAGCGGAGTACTCTGAGAGGCACGCGATTACCAGAGGACGCTTTTGCGAATATACATTGCACGACCGGTGATATATTCATCGTATTAGCGATCATGCATATTCAATAATTTTTGCTATATGCCCCGCGGTCAAATGGCTAACAGTGTAGCCATGGGAAAGTGCAGCTGCTCCCTAAGGTGGAACTTCCTATTTTGATTAACGCGTCTAATAAATATTCAGTTGGTGCTAAACCGTAAATATTGATGAAATGGTATTTGCTAAATCCAGCCGACAAGGTAAACGGACAGTAATAAATGTATAGAGCGGTCCTTGTACAAAAAAAAACAAATGAAATATTAATACGACAAACGAAATAATTGTTTATAAATATGTTTATAAACCAGGCTCATCATACTTTCCGGAATCCAATATTTTATGAAAAGAGATATACACTTTTGGGTGGTTCTTCGTGAATCAAAAAATACTGATATGTTTCTTCTCTTATAATACTACCCGTGATGGACAGGTTATAAACCAAATAAACCATTCTTGGCATTTAACTTTATCGTGTTGTAGGGTTGTATACTGTGGTTGTGGTTTACGTACACTCTATTACAACAATGTTCTGTCCTTGGAAAAACATTACTGAAGATTACAAAAACATTTTGTAAGAAGGTTTTTCCCAACGGGCAGAGCATGAAACTTCTCCAAGATATACCTTTCAGCAAATGCAAATAATACAATTCTTAAAGTTTTTGAAAACTTAAAAGTCAGACTTTGTGCTGCATCTGGCTAAAGGAAATAGTGGATTGACTGGACTTGAACGGCAGGATTATCACCAGGATATGGATTAAGCCTTTTTTAAAACTGGGTTAAAGAACCAATTACTACCTTCGCATTACCTTCACTACCTGCAAAATCGTTTTCGTGAAGGATTAAATTTATTATATATAACCTTTGATGATAGTGAATCTGATTCAGAAAGTAGTTTTTGTACCAATTATGATTTTTGTATATTTTTAATTAACCGTGTTAATTTAGGTTGTTGTTATTCATATTGTATTTATTTTTATATATATATATATATACGTGTTATGGATATAGAAAAAGTAAAAGTATATCTAAATTTTAACAGACATTTTAAACTCAGAGTCTGCTCAAGCTCACTTATTTACTAAAATATCACTAAAGTATGGCAGATAAATTATACTACCTCTGTTGGAAAATAGTTGCTACAGTTTAATTTGACGTTCAAATTATTGGAATAGGATTATCAGCCAAGATAATAGGCCACTTGTCAGATTATAAGCAACTTAATTAACTTCTCTTGACATACTTATCAGGTGTTTTATGAATCTAGGTGTGTCATGGCAAAACTTTGTTTAATCTCGTTGCGCTTTTGTTTTACGCTGATGTTTCAAAACGTTAAATTCTGACATATTAATTATTACATATTATTATAACATAACCAAAACTTCAAACTGCCAAGAAAACAACCAAGTGGGACAAAAAAGTGTGGAGAATTTAGTAATGATGATTGCAAGCGGATCTTCCATCTTCCTTATTGCAAAATGTCAAAAACCATAATTTCAAAATTGTGGAAACAAACTAATGCGATCGTAAGCCAAAAGAGTCAACAGATTATGATAGTCAAATAGTCAACAGATTCAAAACATTTCCACAATTCCCCTCTGCAAAAGAAGCATATTAAGATCGGCACATGAATCTAAAATTCCGAAAAATACATTACACAACAAATTGAAATCAACTGGTGTGGATCACTCACACGACTTTCTCTCTCCTAAGTCTCGTTTTGTTGTAACTCATAAACGGGTTTGTGTAGAACTATGATTTATATACTGAAAGAAAGCTGAAAGTCCAATGTTTTCAATTGGTGTTTTCAATCAATCAAATGTTTTCAATGCTACAATAATTTTTGAAAAATATATTAGATTTAAAAAAAAAAAACAAATGCGTTTAGGTTAACATAATGTAAGGTGTTGCAGTTTTTCTGGGTTTCAGCAGAACTATTGAAAGTTCAACGTTTTCAATTGGTTGCTGGGTTTCAGCAGAACTATTGAAAGTTCAACGTTTTCAATTGGTTGCAATAATTTTTGAAAAATATATTGGATTTTTATAAAAAAGAATTATTTTTGGGTTAAAATAATGTAAGGTGTTACAGTTTTTGTTGTAACTCATAAACGGGTTTGTGTACAACTATGATTTATGTACCGAAAGACAGGTGAAAGTCCAACGTTTTCAATTGGGTGCAATAATTTTTGAAAAATATATTGGATTTTTTACAAAAAAAAACAAATGCGTTAAAGAATTATTTTTGAGTTAAAATAACATAAGGTGTTACAGTTTTTGTTTATAACTCATAAACGGGTGTGTGTAGAACTATGATTTATATACTGAAAGAAAGCTGAAAGTCGAACGTTTTCAATTGGCTGCAATAATTTTTAAAAAATATATTGCATTTTTATAAAAAAAGAAATGCGTTAAAGAATTATTTTTGGGTTAAAATAATGTAAGGTTTTAGAGTTTTTGTTTTAACTCATAAACGGGTTTGCGTAGAACTATGATTATTGATGGTTATTGAAATCAACTGGTGTGGAACACTCACACGACTTTCTCTCTCCTAACTCTCGTTTTGTTGTAACTCATAAACGGGTTTTTGTAGAACTATGATTTATATACCCACAGACAGCTGAAAGTCCAACTTTTTCAATTGGCTACAATAATTTTTGAAAAATATATTGTATTTTTACAAAAAAAAAAACAATTGCGTTGAAGAATTATTTTTGAGTTAAAATAACATAAGGTGTTACAGTTTTTGCTTATAACTCATAAACGGGTTTGTGTAGAACTATGATTTATATACTGAAAGAAAACTGAAAGTCCAACGTTTTTAATTGGCTGCAATAATTTTTACAATATATTGCATTTTTATAAAAAAAAGAAATGCGTTAAAGAATAATTTTTGGGTTAAAATAATGTAAGGTTTTACAGTTTTTGTTAACTCATAAACGGGTTAGTGTAGAACTATAATTTATATACCGAAAGACAGCTGAAAAAAGTCCAACATTTTCAATTGGCTACAATAATTTTTGAAAAAAATATCGGATTTTTTACAAAAAAAAAAGAAATGCGTTAAAGAATTATTTTTGGGTTAACAATGTAAGGTGTTACAGTTTTTGTTGCAACTCATAAACGGGTTTGTGTAGAACTATGGTTTATATGTATACTGAAAGAAAGCTGAAAGTCCAACGTTTTCAATAGACTACAATAATTTTTGAAAAATATATCGGATTTTTAGAAAAAAATGCGTTAAAGGATTAAAGAAGATATATCGATTTTCACTGTCAAATTCAACATGAAAAATACTAGTGTTTTCGTTGCAAACGTAATGCACTGAATACGCATTGTGTAAAGAGTAAGTGAACATATTGTGTGTGTGCATTAAAAAACATTTTACGTTGTTAAAAGAATATGTTAATAATTTGAATTATTGTTCCCAAAATTAATTGTAACGGAGCTAAAGCTTAGTTACGTTTTAAAGCAGCTTGTATTAACAAGTTAATATATAAAATCAATTTATGAAATAAAGTTTAACCATTTTCCGGTTTGATGTGCTATAAAGAATGAAAAATACTTTCGATTTCTTCCTAAATTGAATGCACTGGAAAGTGAAATATGTACGATCAGAACATTGAAATTTTGGAAATTATAATCCTGGATAAGTTGATTTTTTAAATACAACGATGTGTTTTATTTCATGATCAGTAGTATTATCTTTTATCAAATTGAATTCTCTTTCTAATTTATCCAAGTACTATTAGCGTATTTCCAACTGTATTCGACACATTCTTTACTTTCTCAATATTTAGTAATGCCTACAGTAAACCGAACAGACTGTATCTTAAAAATAATTTCAGATCGGAAAGGGGCAGTTTTGAAAGTGAATTGCAAGAGTCAGGCTCCATTTGACTTTCTTGTTAAGTTAAAAAAAGAACTCTAACCGTTATTATTTAATTACTTATAAGTAATTAAATTACCGGCTCAAGAAAGATAATAAAACACTATGAAGAGTTGTAAAACAATTAAGAATCAAGGTCTAGTGTAAAGTGCTGTCCATTCTTAATAACACATTTGCACAGAATTTCAAGGATAACATTTTGAAATGTAAGTATTCTGTCGTGCATACCTTCGACTATAATATATCTTCGATATCAGTAAAACATTTCTGAAGCATTCGGCTAAGGTTAAACGCCTATCCACCCTTTCTTTCCTGGAAACGTTCACTGTTCAGATAAAATAACTATGACAACGCTAAAACTGAAAGTTGGTATGGTAAATGCAGATATATGGAACATCCTGTATATGTTGTAAATTAAACAACAAGTAGATTAATGCGAATAGTAAATTATAATTAGTCATTCAATTTTTTTTGCGGTTAAAAATAAATAATATTGGTCACATTATGAGACATATTTACTTGTTTACTGTATTAAATATTGTTATAAAATCTGATTTTTACAGGAATATATTAATACCGAAATACAATGTATTTTTTACGTCAATACTGGTTTGTAATACCGGACAAAATTCGTCCGGGATTCCGGTATTCGAGATCGCAAAATCCAGGTGTTGTAAGCATTAATTGCGGGTACACTATCAAACAGATAATGAGTGGTTTCACTTGACACTTAAAAATACATTTTGAAAACACCGCCCATTCTGTAAAGATACAATTAATTTCCTTTCTACATGTCATGCTGATTTGGCATTCTTGTTGTAAGTGAAGTGATAGATATTTTTTTAGATTAAATAACTCCTCTTGTGCATTCAGGTATGGTATTAATACGTAGTATTAGACCGTCTGTTTCCTCTGATGGAAATAAATACTGCAGCAACTTCAAATCAACAATTGTCGCAATAAAAAGAAATTTTTTTAGAAGGCGCAATAAAGAAGAATATAACTATAGCGGGTTAGGAAATCGCTATAAGGCTCTTGTCAGTGTCATTTAGGATTGATTTAAAAAAAACTGAACATGTAAATGTTAGCATCTCTTGCGAATTCATACAAAAGCATATTATTGTATCTATTTTGATATTATAAGTGATTAACTTGCCCATTTTTCGTTTCGAAAAGAAACGAAGTAATAAATCATTATTTAAAGAAAATGTTCGGACCCTCTTATTGCAGAGGCAAACGAACAAACCTGGAAACATATATAGCTGAGTGAGTGATGACTCACACGACTTTCTCTCACTTAACCCCCCGATCTTGAAACGGTGCGACTTTGGGCAAACAAATATTTAAATATGTGATATGTGAGTACTTTGAAAGTCCAATATCTTCCAAACGGTGCGACTTTGGACAACGTATGTTGAATAAAATCGACCACAAATTCGACAAGGAATTTAATAAACGGGTACGTTCTGGAAAGCACTGCGGACCATAGTAAATTCGGCACGCCATACTAAGACGACGCTAGCAGACTATAAAAATTTCAAATAAATTCGGCACGCGATAGAAAGAAGGAGTTAGCAGCCTTTTCTAATTAGGTATATTTACAGTTCTCTTTATACCTTTCAGGCGAGAGAACGTAAATATACCAAATTAGTATGTACATGAAAATGCTAATCGATCTAAGAATTTATTTCAATTTTTTATGGACTGCTAGCGCCATCTTAAAATAATAATAAATAACAAATACAACTGCTCCGTATAGCAAAATTTATTTAAAATCCACCATACTCGATCATCCTAGTAACTTAGTTTAAACACAACTATCACTTTGACAACTACCTCTTAAATAAACTCTAACCTAACATTTGTACTGTCAATAAAATAGATGTATCGGGTTAGCAAGAAATAAGTTTCCTACTTCAGAGGGCTCTAGAATGCGTTCTATTGGTCCAAATGAGATAAAATTTGAACTACAGA
>JAWQRJ010005569.1:0-10142 GCA_033557515.1 Diorygopyx duplodentatus | reverse complement strand
TAAAGTGTACGTTATTCAGTACATGTGCATTTATAACTTCCTCCATATGCTTTATCAAAATAAAATCTATTTCATTTTTGTGGCCTGAAGGTGATTTCCATGTCCATTTCATTTCTTTGTTTTTTTTAAAGTGTGTATTTGCTACTTTCAGCTGGTGCTGCGCGGCAAAGTTAATCAGCATTTCTCCTCTGTCATTTCTTACGCCATATGTATATGGGCCTATTATTTTTTCCTCGCCCTGTAGTCGATCTCCAATTTTTGCGTTAAAATCGCCCAGTAGGATGTAATTTCCTATTGTGTTGTTGATAGTGCTGTCCAGTTGGTTATAGAAAGCATCAATGGCTTCCTTGGACGATTCTGATGTAGGCGCGTGTACCTGTATTAATGTTAGCCTATAGTTTTTGTTCACTTGGATAGTAAGTGATGCGATTCTTTCGTTAAAAGGAGTGAAGTTTTCAATTTTTTCTTTCCATATATTTTTTATGTAGAATCCCACTCCTAACTGGCTATTTGCAGCGGCTGAGTGGCACAGTATATGTTGGGATGGTCTCTCTATTATGGACGAGTGGTTCCTTCTTATTTCGGCGAGCCCTATTATGTCCCATTTTATTTGCGTCAGTGCGAATTCCAGCTCCAGTAGCCTCTCTTCGCTTTTTAGAGTCTGTGTATTTAATGTTCCTAAGTAGATGTTTTCTTTTTTTGTCGATCGTTTTGATGTTCCTGTCAGTCTATTTGTATTGCGGTTTGGGGGGTGTTGGTCGTTAACTTCCGCGGTGACCAGCCGTGCTGGAAGCTTTTGGTTTCGTTTCATTTTATCTTTTCCTCTTCTACATGCTATACAGTGTTGGAAAGTGTTTGTTTGTTTATTGTTATTATGTTTGTTCTTGTATTTATCCTTGTTCGTTGTTCTATCGTGGTTCGTTTTTTCATCTATTAACAGTTTTTTGGTGGTGTTGGTGTGGTCTTAGTTATTTGTTTTAATGCTTTCTCGAGTTCGTTTATGCTTTCTTCCTTCTCAGGGTTTTTTGTCTTTTCCGTTGCTGGTAAATATTTTCCTAAACTTGTCCCCTCTCCCACGGAGTTCGCTCTTGGTCGTTGTACGAAATTTAACAGGTCATTTTTCCGGACATTGCCTGTGTTTATCATCTTGTTAGTCTTTTCTTCTGTGTTTGACTTATCTCGAATTTTAAAATCAGCTGCCATTCTTTTCGGTTTTGTATCTGCGGTTGGTTTCCCTTTCTCCACGTGCTCGCTTTCTTCTGATCTTGCTCTTTTCTTTTCTTTACGATCCTTCATTTGTACGGGTAGTTCTTGGTGCATTTCCTTCCCATCTATTATTAGTTTTCCCCCCCTTATAATTGCATGATGTCCCTGTAATCTAAATTCTTTCATCTGCAGAATAAGTGCTCTTTTCACATGTAGCTCTTCTGGTGTGCTATCCTCTGCTACAAAGATCTTGGTGCCTTTTAAATTTCTTCTATTAGATAGTATTTGGTACGCTTTCCTTTTAGCGAGGAAGCTCACCAAAATTGGCCTGTTTCTCATTCCTTGGTTCTTGCCTAATCTGTATATGTCATCTATTTCTGTTATTCCTGTTTCTATTTTTAGGTTGTTGTTTATTATTCCCAAGCTCAATTCTTCCAATTGGGTTCTATTAGTTTCAACGAATATTTACCACAAATATATCAAAACTCCCACGGGAGTTCACACATTTTGCGCGAAGCCATTTCAAAAGTATTTGCGTTACGTCCGATTTTCAAAATGTACTGACACTAATTTTAGCGTAAGCTTTCTTATAAATCTCTGTGTACTACTCGTACGTATCACACTATGTATCACACCTCTCTGAATTGTAATTACGAGTCTCATAAGTAACTTAAATTATTTCTTATTTTTATGATGTGTACACATCATATAACTTTACATTCATTTACAAGTTTTTTTTAAATCGTGGAAAAAGCAGTAAGTTGTAAGTCGTTTGAACTATGTGGAGTTAGCGGAAGCACTCTAGCTACTGTACTTTCTAAGTAGTCGCGGGAGGTTTACGATAATGAAGTTTCTCTACGAACAGAAGTGCTGAATAAAATTGCGACGGCGCAAAATTTTTCAGGAATAACTATAAAAGTTCACGAAAAATACATCTTTATTACTGACGTATAAAATAACAGTGCAATTCAACGGATCAGATACTTGCTCATGATAGTCACTTTACTTGCTAAAAATCTACCGAAAAACTTGTTTCTCCCTGCGTAAAGCAATGCTCTTTCCTAAGTAAGAGATTTTCCCCCAATACTTAATAAACCATACGTAATTATGGCGGAACGAAAGGTATATGTATATGGCACTCAATTTTATTACCCTACCTTCTACTCCTGTTCATGATTAAGTTAAATGTAAGTGAATTGCTCGAAGGAAATGAGCTGCAGAAACAAAACACTATAAAAACGTTATCCTTCCGGGAACCTATAAACCGACCGTTAAACGCGAACGTGGGGTCGTTTACTCACATGCTTGCCATTATCCTGATAGAAATGAGTGACATTTTCGATAACCTTCTCGTCGCTCAATTCCTCGAAGGGCTGTTCCCGGGCGAATGTCAACGTCTCCCACAACGTGACGGCGAAGGACCACACGTCGCTCTTAGTCGTGAACTTGCTCTGCAAAAATAAAAGAAGAGGGTCGAGATGCGAGCGGGCGATAGCGGCCGGTTATTCGAGGAGTCAATCTCCCGATCCGAGCAACACTTACCAAGAGGACGCTCTCCCAGGCCATCCATCGAACGGGCAACGGACACGGGCCCACGAATTGACAATAGTCCGAGCTGTATAATTCTCTGTAGGCCCCCAAATCGGAGATCTTGATGGAGTACCTACGGCCCACTAGGCAGTTCCTGCGAGACCGAAAGTTTCGGTTAGAAGGTTCCACTTTAAGTGATTCACGGGGAAGCGTCAGTTGCCCGCCTAAACGCTTTTGAAAGTTTCGCGTGCCAAGGGTAGTGTTTTGGAAGGAATTTAAAAGTTATCGACAGGTATATGCATGGGAATAATAGTTGTTAGGGACGAGAAAAGCAGTCATTGTTCCCCACTTGTCGCTTTAATTTATTGAGATTTGTGGTGGGACGAAAGAAGTGTTTATAAGAATAAGGGTGGGTGTTTTCTAATAGAGCTGGAACACTATCAACTAAAAGAGAAGCTACTTTTACGGTTAGTAATAAATAACTTTTAGTCACAGTTACAAGTTCAAGAGCAACAAATATTGTGTTTACAGTTCTGGCGACTATATCGCTGAAAGTTTAATAACTCCCACTCTTTTAAACAATCGCTAATTTGTTTATCTTTCGCCCATAAAGCCGACCCTGAGAACGGGGTTTCCGAAATTATCAGTTATATTTCCAGGCACGTACGCAGTGTATTTTCCATTACGGCGACGTCGTTTGAAGGCGACAGAGGGCGCAGCATTAGGACCTGTCGACTCAGAATGGTCGTAGAGCTTTAATTAGAATTCACCTTGAAATTCTCGGCGTCCTACAGAGACGGCCTTAGGGGGCAAAGTGGCGGCCCCTTTTTGAGAACTGCTTGAAAACGTCCTGACAATCTGTCGCCTTGTTTATGCGCATAAATTTGCACTGCGAATGGAAATCTTAATTGTGACTTAATTACGCAAACGCTGGAATTGTCATCAAACGATAAATTAGTTTTGCTATTACCGCCGGCGAAGGAAATCTAGCAGCTCGTAAAATTTTACGGTCAACGAGTGTTTTAGAGTTTTGAAGGGTGGTTAATAAATACACCCCATTCTCGCAGTGAATAAAACAGTTTATTACGCGATTTCAAAAGTTAATAGGTCCTTTCTTGAGGGGTAAACTGAGGTAATGCAATGTACTACGTAATCTTTGATTCCTAATTTATTGCGGTTCCAAATTGTTTCATAAGCAAAATTAATAAAATACATAATTGATAATGGTGAGTGTGTATTATCAGTGTTGTTCCAAGGAACATACCTAATTCAACAGCTCCCATAGTATACTAAATCGCAGTACTTTTTTCGTGAGCTTTGCAATTATATATGAATTTATATTCGCAAAAATTCATTTAGGCCTTTGAGTTCTGTCAACTTTCAATTTGACGATTGGCCTTATTTACTTGGCTTAGACAAGATAGTGTTAAATATGTTCTTAAATGCGACACAGATAATATACAGAGAAAGATAATGTTCTTAAATGGCACACAGTGGTCGAAATCGCAAATTAGTTGGACAAAAAAGGAAAAAATTACCATCAATATTTGTTCTAGAATATTTATTACAAATATTATAAACGGTTGTTATTAAATAAAAGAGTTGGCATAAGTCAACATGTGGATAGTAAACTATGTCATTAAGTATGGTTTTAATGTATAGTTCCAAGGAAGGAAGGAGAGTAATGATTTTTACTAACCAGTATGTTTAGAAACTAAATTTAGATTTTTAACACTTTTATTCGTCGACCGGTTTCGGTATCATAGTACCATCATCATGGACAAACATGGACTTTTTGATAACAAAAGTATCATTGTAAACTATAATTAAAATCACGTGTTAAATTATTGTAAATATTAGGTTAAGTGTTCTACATTTCTAAGAACTTTGCTAACGTTGGAATATTAATCCTGATTGGTTGCACATTGTACATCGAAGAGGTTTCATTAGATGATAACATATTGCATATTTATAGATAAAAACTTATATAAATTATTAAATTGAAGAATAATATTAAGGAATTTTAGAAAGTTAATGTTTGTAATATTATAAAATAGTGAGTTATAAATTATTAAATTATAGAGTTAATGAGTAACTTCAATCATTAATTAGTAAAAATGAAAATAAACAAAAGGAAACGGGCGAAATAGATTAAAAAATAAATTATATGTTTAGAAAAATTGATTAATTAATAATAAGTATGTACGCAAATAAAAAGAAAAAGTATTTCATTTAATGTAAAGTAGGAAAATAAAATTATATAAACATTTATTTTTTTCTTATTAAAAGGGTGTCTGAAGGAATGTGTGGAAGATTTTATTGTTTTCCAATTGATCATTAAGTAGTAAGGTTTGTGGGTGGTTTTTTCTAAATGAATCTGTTTCATAGCTTAGGAATGATTCCATTAAGTAGCTTTTAGTCAGTTGATCAATGATTTTGATGTTATCAAATGTCAATTTATAATTGTTAAAATGTATGTGTCTACCGAAGTTTGAATTATTGCTTGTGAGGTATTTTTTGACTCTAATTTCGATTTCTCTGCCGGTCTCTCTATGTAGCAACTTTCAGAAGTAAGGATGTATACACAATTTTTTTCTAGTAATTTGGTAGGTGGTTTACTATTGTTAAATATATTTTTTAGATTATGGTTTGTTTTAAGGACAAGTGAAATGTTGAAGTTATTAGCAATATTTTTAATTTTATTACTGATTTTGCCTTGGTAGGAGATGGCTTTATAGATTGGTTTAGGTTCATTTTCTATATGTAGTAGTGTTGTATGGTTAATATGTCTAACATTGTACTTTTAAAATATATTATTAAAATAGTGGATATCGTAACCATTGTTAGAAGCAATTTGTTGTATAATGTTTAACTCTTTTTTCATGTTACTAAAGCTGAGAGGAGTATTTTTTAGTCTGTATATACAGGAAATGAAACTTGATTTTTTAATTGTTGGGTCATGAAAAGAATTAAATGGGATAATAGCGTCGGTTTGTGTAGGTTTCCTATAGATGTCATAATTAATTGTATGTGGGGGTGTTATTAAAGTGATATCTAAAAAATTTAAGGTGTGATTATTTTCTAATTCTATGGTGAATTTTATTTTAGGGTGTAATGTATTTATGAAATTATGAAGTTGATTTATAATATTTATATTTGTAGTGTCAATTATGACTAGAATATCGTCTACATATCTGTTCCATAATATAATTTTGTTAGTGAATTCGAAATTGCTTAATTGGTTAATGCAAGCAGTTAACAGTTTTATTTAGTTATTAGCATCAGTGTTTTGTTTAAGTGATTATTGATGATTTGTGTAGCGATGGAAATTGCTTCTTTAATAGGTATATTAGTGCATAAGTTAGTAATATCAAATGATTAAGTTGTAAATTCAGAAGGTAGTACTAAATTGTGGATATTATCAAATAAACGATGTAACGATTTGCTATAGTATATTTAGGTGTTAATTAAATTATATTTTTGAAAAAATTGACTAAGAATTTAGAAATAATGTATGAACTAGAATTAGTGGAGATTATAATTGATCTAATTGGAATGTCTAATTGGTTTAGTTGGAACCCAACCCATTTTTGGGGAGTGAATGTAGCTTAGCGGTTATTGGGTTCATAGGTAGTGCTTTTTTAAGATTGAAATTATACTTATTTAAAATTTCTGAAGTATTTTTTATGATTTTTTTGAAATTATTGCGAAAAGTTAGATTAGGGTTTCTCTTTACCTCCAGTATATAAAGTCATTTTCTTGTATAAATTGTTCTGTTTTTTGAATGTAATCTACGTTATTCATTAGGATTACACCAGCGTTTTTATCACCTGTTGTAGCTATGATGCTTTCTTCTTTTAGCTTTTTTTGTAGGTTTCGTAGGGTGATGTTTTCTTGATCTTCATGTATTCTTGATTTTTGACTTCGATGATGTAGGTTTTCTTCTTTTCTAATGGTTGCAATGATTTGTTTCTTGATTTCTTCTTCTTCTGGATGGTTTTTGATGGCTACTTCAATTTCTATTGTCAACTTTGGAAAGTTGATTTCTTTGTACGAAGCATACCATATCATGATCAAAAAATTTATCATCTCAAATACTTAAACACAAAAAAGTCTGGAAAAAGTATAAAGATGGAAAAAAGCCTATAATAGTCTTTTGAACTCAGTGTTTTCAAAACTGTTCAAGTTGGGACCTCATAACTTTGACTAACATCCAACAAATCATCTTAAGCGAACACTTAGTGTTAACGTTTCGGTAATCATTGCAGGCGCTTACTTTATTTTTAGATAAGCTATCCAAAATTAAAAATATCCACGAAAATAGTACTTAATAATAAGCACGAATAATAAACGCTGCGAATAACAAATCGCGAGATCTTTCTTCGCTTTAATTGGACCGCTATGCAGGCTTCTTCGGCGACGAAAAAATTCAATAAAATCGTCACTGCTTCTCGTTACGTGTGATAATTTATGCGAGGCTATAAGTTACGCCCTTTCGCTTTGGCACGAAGAATACCCGAGCGCAGCGGGGGATTCGGACCACCAAAAGTGACAATTTATAATTTTATAAACCTCCGCTCGCTTCTTATAAAGTTATTAATGCAGGTGACGGTATTATTTACAGTTAACAAATGCATTCGCGCCTACTATGACCGTGCAGGACTTAATCTTGTTCTCCGTTGCGACCTCAGGTAACTTCGCAGAGGTGACTTTTGTTTTTTCTTTTCGCTGCGTGCAGAGCAGTTTATTTTTAATTCGTTTATATCACACCGGTCTCGTTTGTTATGCAATAGTTTTGTAATGATTGAAATATTGTGAATAAATTTTAAGAAAGATGTATAGATTCCTGAAGATGACCAATACTTATTTGCCTCTTCTTGCCTTTTTTTTTTTGAAGACCAACATCTAACTCTACATACTATTGAAATACGTAAGCGCTTCAGTTGATCCGCCACCATCAATCAAAGTCAATGTTATTAATAATCAAGCGGCGAAGGCCGAAGTGATTTCGGGTTTGTACGCACCAGTAGACGATTTTACAAGCCATTCAACTCAATTAAAGCGGCATTGTGGTGATACGCCGACCAAAACTGTGCCCAAATTTCATAAGGATCTCTAATTGACTGGTAAATACCTGATTTAGTTAATGAGAAATAGAAAAATTACAAGATGATTCGTTGACTTTGTGATTTTGTAGCATATACCGTCCTTATTCTGATCCTACAGAGAGTGGTTAGAATTAGCACTCCCTTATTAAAAAAATCATGATACCTCTTCATGGGGGATGGTTGGGAAGAGAAGGATCAGTTGGATGGCCGGCTAGATCCCCCGACTTGACATTTACTAAGCGCCCTATAACTCAACGTAGTGCTTTGCTTTTAATGAATTGTTACCACGGGAAGGAACCACCAATTTAAATTACCCAAAACCCGAAATTTACGTTTTCCCCCCTCCCGCCCTTGCCCCTCACCGAACTGCGGAGTACAAACGCACGCCAAAAATGCTAAAAGCGCGACTGAGTTAGTAAATATGCGGCTCCGAGGCCTGCGGGTCGCCCGTTGACAATATGTTAACTAGGGCCGCGAGTTTTACATTCCCCGAAACACAAGTGGACACGAATAATTCAGCCGGGTTCCGCACGCCGAAGGAAAAAGGGGCAGAAAAACGGACCGGCCGAGAGACGGGCGGGGTCGGAGGAAGGAGGCGACGGACAGAGCCACCGGTGCAGTCTGCACCTTCACTCGCTGGCAGCCGTTAAAACCACCCAAAAAACCCGGACCCGTCCCGTCCCAGCCACCGACCCGCAAATAAATTGTCTCTGTTTGTCATTTGGTTTTGGACCGTAATTGCACCCATTTTCCTGCGCCACTGCCGTTTGTCTTTCGACCGATGGAAGCCGCCGCCGCCGCCGCCTAAAGGGGGTCGCAAATAATTGACCGCAAACTCCGTTTGAAAAACCTAGAGGGAAGCTAAGGGCGTTTCGTAATTAGAAGAAGGACGCTTAGAATTAAATCGGTCGTTCGAAAAATCAACTAGTCGCAGATAAATTCCCTTTTTTATGGGTAATATATGCAGGAGAGATTCGCAGCAACGAGATTCTGGTCCATAGAGTCGATTTAGATGGGTGCTAACTTTCAATAAACTAATTTTATATCGCTTTTGAGCGTTTAAAAATCGGTATTTTTTACTCAAGGTAACCGCACATTTGGGGGCACCGAATGCATTGAACCGATTTGAACCTTTCCGTTTAAGTATACTCAGAATTACGATAATGCGAATTTCGATTATGGTTACGACGCGAATTACCTACCAGCCTGCGTTGATTCGGTGAAAACTAAAAAAAATCCTGAAATCCACTGAAAATCCACCTGATTTACCTGGTACTAAAAACTTTCGCTCTAAGGTACAAAAGACTGGATAAAGCAAAAAAGGCTACAAAAAGGGTAACGTATTTGACAAGAACGAAAAATAACAACTAACAAAGTTGTTTATGACCCCATGAAAATTAATACTTTCGCTATTTTTTTAGTAACCTCGTGTATAGTACTGCAAACATAATTGAAAAACACCCAGTAAAATTTTATTGCTGTAGGCTTCATTTATTTGCTTAATAAGAGAAGTAAGGTAATAAGCAAAAACCTGGCTTGAAGATTGAGTTTTCAAAAACGTTAGATGGGAATAAAAATTGTAACTTCACGTCTCTTTACTTTAATCTTTACTTTAATTTTACTTTTCTCTTCACTTTAGAATGAAGTAACGTAATTTAAATTGTTTAACACGTTGACGGACACTTGCGTCTATAGCCGTCAAAGTGAATGTAATTTTCAAACTATTTGTTCCTACTGTCCGTCAATGTGTTAATATTAAAAGAATTGGTTTGAAAATTAAGTTTTCAAAAACGTTAGATGGGAATCAAAATTGTACCATCACGTCTCTCCTTATCGTAACTTTTGAATGAAGTAATGTAATTTAAATTGTTTAATATTAAAACAAAGCTAAAAGAATAAACTTTTTGATAAATCGTACTACGCTTTGGGAGAAAAATCTGATATAAACAAAAACCTGGTTTGAAAATTGAGTTTTCAAAAACGTTAGATGGGAATTAAAATTGTAACGTCACGTCTCTTCCTAACTTAATTTTGGAACGAGTTTAGTTTCTTGCTTCACGCTTGTGTATTCTTGATTTTTTACTTCGATGTGAGTTTTTTTCTTTTCTAATGGTTGTAATAATTTGTTTCTTGATTTCCTCTTCTTCTGGATGGTTTTTGATGACTACTTCAATTTCTATTGTCAACTTTGGAAAGTCAATGGGAATAAAAATTGTAACTTCACGTCTCTTTACTTTAATCTTTACTTTAATTTTACTTTTCTCTTCACTTTAGAATGAAGTAACGTAATTTAAATTG
>JAWQRJ010005568.1:0-10143 GCA_033557515.1 Diorygopyx duplodentatus | reverse complement strand
TCGCAAATGATATTATTTAATGTTATGATATTTTTAGATATTCGTAAAGAGAAAAAAATCCTCTATTGGATAGATGCATAAAAAATATGTAATCCCATTTAAGAAAAAAAAGTTGACTATCGCCCTCCAGCGGGAAATTGCAGTAGAATATTTATAAGTTTTCCACCAAATTGCAATTTTAAAATCATTCAATTTTTATATAAAGTTTTTTATTCTATCTTGAATATTAACGGAGATATAAGGTTGGCCCTGAAATTACAAACACACTGTATAGGCTTCCATTTGAAATAAGAAAGTTATATATAATACCTTTTTAACTGTTAACACAACAAAAAATAAATATATCCATCATATTCTATGTCAAAAAGTACCTTAAGAATGTTTTGTCAGATGCCCAAAATTATAAATAACAATGTAGCTGGAGCACATTCAAGAAATTGGCAAAATTTAAATTTTCATGGATATCGAGAGAGATAGAGATATCGACATGCGGTTTTTGAGAATCAATTGAGCTTCAAAAAAGAGCTTCAGACACCGATATCAGATTTGAGCTATCTCACCAAAACAAACTCAGAGCTATCTCACCAAAACACGACTTCCCATTTAAAACCATCGAAAATTGGACACCATGTACAAAGCAAAATGTATTTTTCTTGGGTTTGACGGCAATATAAAAACCTCAAGCTCAGATGTGGAAAAATAAAATATGTTAATTGGAATCTATCAAACATGACTAATTAAAATAAGATTAAATATAGATATAATATTTATCTATATTTAAAAAATTTCAAATTTCGAAAATTTCAAAGGGCAGTAACTTTTTAGAGGTTCATTTTTGGGCACAGATAAATTGGGTTAATTCGATCTATTTTGGTCCAAAGGAAGCTGTGGCCTAAAGGAACCATATCATATACACTCTATGCGCAAACTACTGAAACTTTATTGGTGTCGAAAATATAATTGTATTTTCAATTGACTAGTTCCGATGCATTTCCAAAATTTAAACACTGTTCTGACATTTGCACACTGTGTCAATATTCGTGTAGATGTCTTTTATAACAAGCAATTAAGACAAATTTGCTCATATGTACTATTACAATAAATTTTGGAAATTTAAAATAATTGTTATAGTTGTAGCAGTTTGAAGTCCATAACAGAGTAGATATGTGGATTGTAATCGTTAAAAAACGTTGAATATGAATGCTGAACTATTTTTTTCAGATTCAAGCGCAATTGCATCTTGCTGAAAAGGAAATGTGTTATCTTATAATTTAGACGCCTTTAGGAAACTCACACACCGAGAAAATAGTTTAAGATTATTTGTTTTATAACACCAAAGTGAAGATGCAGCTAAAAAAATGTATACAGAACTCTTACTGCCAGAAATATTTAAAAAAGGGTTGTGAATTATTGCCTACACTGTACTATTTACAAAATCTCTTTTAGACAACTCTTTCTATAACTCATATTTTATTTTTATATTTTGCAGCAGCGTTCTCGAGTTATTTAATTTTTTATAAAAAGTACCCACCAGCAAAGTTAATCATTAAGTATAAGATGTCTAAATAAATCTAAATAAAGTTGTCTAAATAAATCATGCGAATTTTTTTTCTAAATTAAGGCAAATTTTGGTATCGGAGTAACTGAGACAATCTTCTAATCGATGACAAACTTTTACAAATCTTTAAAAATGCAGTGTTTATTACATAATAGCGAACCTGACTATTTTTATTTGGTCATAACTTTATTTTAAATGAAACGCTATTTGTTTTTACTATTATTAAATATATGGTGTTACGTTTAACATAACAAAGTTATGACCATCTGGAAATGAACAAGTTTGCCGTTAGTTAATAAACACCTGTGCAGTATTAAAAGTTTGTAAAAGTGTCATCGGTCATTTAAAAGTGTGAAAAATTTATACCTTAAATCAAAACATAACTTCCGCAACCACTGCTACCTCTAATTTATTCATAAAAAAATAAATAATTCAGGAACGCTGCATCGAAAGTTAAGAATAAAATATAGTAATGCCCAGAAAGAACTGGTAAATAAAAATTTGCAAAAAATATAGGTTGTTCTATTTAAAGAAATAAATTTTATATTATAAATCTAAACCATTAAATATTTTGTATGTAAATATACTATTGACTCACTCAGTGTACCTCTAGGGCAGTACTTTAAATAAAATGTCACCTTCTATGCGAATTAGAGGTGATAATAAACGCATCCAGATTTAAGGTTTTGGCCTTTTTATACCAGATACCCTTTGCAATTTATAAAATAAAAAAAGCTTACTTAAGCTTACTTAATTTTCAGGATGAACGTTAACATTAAATTTCAATATTTTGCCCTTAGTGAATTGAAATTAAGAACGTCGAACCAAAGTTTAGAATTGCACATTAATCAAAAAAATTTATCGTTACTATGTAAAATACAAAAATTATTAAAACGTGGTGATAAATGACAGACATAGAAGCAAAATGAATTTTGTTTTTCTATATCTGTACAGATTATTATTTAAATTATTTGTTTTTAATATTTAGTTTGCTTTTCTTCTACTAATGCAATAAAGATAAGTAAGAAAGTGTATATCTAATATGTGTCTAAAATTACATTCGCAAACCTGGCAACCTAAATATTTTTACATTGTACTATCCTTTTCGTCAGTCTGGTATATGCTTGACAATCCAAAGCGGTCATACAAAAAATATAAACAAATCTTTTGTGGTCTTCCACAGCTCTAATTCCTGGAACTGATCCTAACGTATTTGTTACTGAATTATTTTACAACACACTTTTAGAATCAAATATGAATTACTCCGAAGGTGAGTGTATATTCCTTATCAGCATTGTATTATTAATATCAATTTTGGATACTGTATCCTAAATATGTTGTGTTATGTGTTCTTTGAATCCTGTCTCTAGGTTTCGTTTTGTTTACCACATATGACTTATTAAATGGAATACAGTGGGATTAAAAGTTAGAAGGAAGAGAGAAATTGAAAAATCATGTTATACAGCTACTATTAGTAGTGTTTCTATTTAGCCGACTATCTAGCCGATAGTTAATGTAATGTAACACCTGAATGTGACTTACTTACTTTGGCAACCATAATGATGTGCTTTTGTAACGTATCTATTTTATAGTTTTCAATTATGATAAAATGGTACGATTTTGACAATTCGCAAATTGGCTACATATTCCTTGAAAGTAGCGATAAGTCTATTACTGGTGCTGTTATTTTTTTCTTTTAAAAGATATTCGGGATGTGGTCTTTTGGAATAACGATGATCTTCGAGGACCTTCAGAAGAGGGCAGATGATCACGACTTGCAGTCGCGCCGCATTATCACCTGATGTAGTGTTACCAGAATCTTCGCGGCAGATACCAATACTTATCGAACTTTCTTCCTTTCAGTCTCAACTAAGGTAGTTGAGACTGTGTTACATAAGAGAGTTTGTGAGTTGGAGTTCAAACGTTGAAAAACAGGACTCACTAAGGAACATAAACTTCTTTGCATCCATTAGAAGTTCTCAAAAAAAATCTCAAAGTGAATACTAAATGAACATGAAGATGAAGTCGTGCACTTGTTTCTACATGTATAGAGTGTTGTCATTTAGTGTACTTTTACTATTTTTATGTAAAATTGTTTACAGAATGCTAAAGTGAAATAATCAATTTTTCTACAAAATATACAGATTTTGATAGTTTTATATATTTATTTTCTTTATTTTTCATTTCTATGGGACAGACATTGCATTCTATAGGTGAATAAAAAATAAACACAAACAAATAAAATTATCTAAGAAAAGAAATTAAAATATCTAAGTCAATGAAGACTAGACTAGACTGGATTGAAATGGACTGGAAATGAAATGGACTAGATAGATTAGACTGGATTGAAATGGACTAAAATGGGTTTTCCAAAATGTTTCTTACATGTCTGGGCTTTAGCTTCATACCATATACGAAATATTACAAAAGTATGTAGGTAATAAAGTGATAGGTAGTAAAGTTATATAATCAATAAATTATTCTATAATTAAATAGTTATATAAATTATTTTATATATAAAGACTTCGTGAGTGTTAGGGAAGCCAGCAAATCACAAAAGCACTAAATAAATTTCGAATGGGAAGCACAAATAAACTTTCAATTGATTCAGCCCAGAATCGACCAACTTACCAATGGGCGACCTAAACAAAATAATTTTTATTTTAAACTCGGCCGCATCAACTTTTGACTTAATTGTTTCGTTCTTAGAACAGAAAATTTCAAAGAAATTGTTGTTGAAATGATTTAAGTATAGGATGGATTTAAGTATAGATGTTAAGATGGAAGGTATCACTAAAAAATTAAAAGTTGAAATGACAGCAACACAATCTCCTAGTACACCGAAACTAGTACACCGAAACTAGTTCTTTGTTTGATAACCGTTTGTTACTTAACAATCTCAAATACCGAAACAACAAAACAGAAAATGCGACCGTTTTTGCCCGGTGTAGCGCAGTAGATTGCGGTTTAGTTGGTCATATCATAGAATTATCACTACTGCATGGCCCTGTGATTTGTGGTTATTGGAAAATAGCGGTCAGCTCACAAGATTCTGTCCACAATATTATCAATTACATGTTGAATCATTCTATTTTCTTTGTTTGAACTTTATCCGCACATGCAACATTAAATAACATGATACGCATACAAACAGAATTTAGTCACTAATAATTTTACGATGACAGTCTCTTTTCTGGGAATACTAGATGCATATACACTTTTTGATACCATATTTTCATATGACCTCGATCGATGTACCGACAAATATTTGTGAAATACAAACAACACGAAGCTTTGTATTTATCTTATTCAAAACAATAATGAAATTTAACTATGTAACTTTGTACAGATAAGGAGAATATTTTTGATGAATTAAAATTATTGATTTGGTAAATTATCAACGTATTATTTTCTAAATGTTTTAAGGCATGATTCACATTTAATAATCTTATCTATTGGTAATTGAAATTCCATACAGTTCTTTTGTTGCTATATGAGGGTACTCGATTATGCGGCGAAAATATAATAAATACTTTTACGCTTGCACTTTGGACCGCTGTTTCAGGATATTGATATTGTCGTTACTAATGATTTGTTATTGGAATTGGCATTCTAACTAATTAATTTTACAATTTTATATCAATTATAATTAAATAGTGATATATGGTTTTGCACTTTGGAGTAATTTTACAAGAATTGCAAGATTTTAAATCAATTAATTAGATAAATCAGCCTTCATTCCGCACGTTTTTGGTCCAGATTTAGTTTCAATTTAGATTCAGTAAAATAGCTAAACGGTACCTTTTCAAAAAATTTAATGCAAAGTAGAAACGCAATAGAAAGGTCATTTGATCTAACATCACCTTACATTTTTTCGGGCCTAATTACAAACGTCCTACTTAATAGAAGCTACTTACAAAACTAAACCTCAAAATATGGATGATATCCAAGTTAACAATAAAGTGGTGTTAATCAATCCAAAATAGAAAATTCTGTTTAGCGCACTGTCAAATTATAAAGGTTGCGTTTTTATAATTACACAAACACACGATCGACAGACTGAACCCGTCAATAAATACTGAAATATTTACGCTCCATAGGATACTAAAGAGGGGTATGTGTAATTATTTACAATTATGGAAATTGGAATTACGAGGGATTATTTGGAATTATGGGTAATTATTAGGAATAATGCAGAATTACTGGAAACTATTGAACTATTGAAACTAACTACTGGTAAAGGTTATGTATTTATTTTTTTTTAAGTAGACAAAAAATGGAAATTTCTTCTTTTTACCACAACTTTTCTTTTATTTTTGGAGATAGTTTGTAGGTTACAAAATTTATTCACGGTACTACATTTTTCTTCCTTATTTTTAAGCTTGTGGATACAACCTAAATATGCAAAAATTTAATTGCAAACTATGGTTGGCCATGGTATAAACAAATAACATTTGTTGAGTGATTTATAATGAATGATATATAGTTTGTTAGATCATATCGACAATTTTAAACCACTATCTCTTTTTCTTTGGAGGTGGCCACATGAACCATGTGGTTTTATAGTTTTAGCTTAGTACATTAACCTACATTAGAGCATCGCTATATATCGCAAATATCACTAACGAGATCTAATATAATAATTTTTATTTTGTAAAATATCGAAATAACGTCTAATTCTATTTCTCGCATCCACGAATCTACTTTAGCATTTAATCTCTTTTATCTACTGTTATCATAGTTTAATTTGTTTCTGAATTTTATACTTTCTTGGTCCAGTTTACATTCATTAGAGAGCATTCATTAGAGTAACAACACAGTGATTTTCATATTATTTTAACACATTGTAAAAAAATATTATATTCAGGATTCCCAAAAATAATTTCATTTATTCACATTAAAAATTATAAAATTTAATTTTAAAATATATATAACATATATCTCTTAATTTTTTTAATTTATTATTGGTTTTGCTATAATATTTTAATAATTTGGTTCTGAATATGATGTAAAAACGGCAGGAAACTGAGCTGAAGTGACAATGAAGGGTCTAAAAATCCTATACCTTGCGTAAGAAGTTGATGTGTAAGAAGTGATTTTTTATTTGCTTATTTTTAAGTCCGGTTCAAGAAAATTTGAATTTGGAATTTGAACTCTTCGCTATCAAAAATTCTCATTATATGCTCTGGGTGTTGTGTTGGTGACCAAAATATGCTCATCTGAAACACAACTTAAGCCCGGTTTACTGGGACAGTTGTCCCATTTAATCTTTCTGACACTTGCAGGCTGATAGCATTTTGTAATACATAGCGCACTATGTAGTTCTTATGAAAGATCTGTGTACCAACCGTTATCAACATTTTCGTATCAAAAATTGCTATATTTACGGCTAACCAAAGGAGTTATGGCCCTATTATAACAATATTTTAATGTATGTATTTTATGTTTCATATTTGAAATTGTTATCCATGGCTAATTGAAATTGAATACAGTTCATTTGTTCCTATATGAGGTTACTCGATTATGCAGCAAAAGTGTAATATCTAAATACTTTTCTCGGATACACTTTGAACCGCCATTTCAGACTATCGATATTATCGTTACTAATTATTTGTTAGTGGAATACCAATAACTAATAAATTTTACGCCTGCATAGCAAGTACAGTTAAATATCAGAGAGCGAGTTTACGCTTTGGAGTAATTGGTATTACAGGAGTTTAATAAAATTCGATAACCTCTGCCGATAACCCAAAATTCCTTTCAACGTTGAAGAGTTGAAAAAGATTTTGCTACAAATTAATTAATAATACCGGGTGTATGTTCTAATATTTTTAATCTGAAAAGGTAATCTTTTCAGATTAAAAATGTCTGGAGTGAATAACGCACATCACTTTTTCTTGCTAGATTGAAATTATGCCATGATTTACAGGTGTACCGTTTAAAAACTGAAGATAGGAAGGAAGTGTTTAGAATAAATGGGCTGCCTGTGTATATAAAAACGGTTTTAAAATATAGAGGAGTCAATGAACTATAACTTTTATTCGAATCATTTTTTCCAGAAACGGATTCTAAGATGGCTATTTCGAACAAATGTAATTTTAATTAACATTAATTTTTTTAATTTAACTTTTTAGGTAGTGTATATTTTTAGGTGGAATTAATGCGACACGGTGTATGTGTGAAAATAATGTTATATTATAGAGGGGACAAAGTACTGTACCTTTTATTTGAAACAGTTTTTTCGATATAAATAAATTGTAAGGGATCGCCTTTTTTAACAAATGTCATATAACTACTAAACTATGCTACTTTGACCAAATATACAGGGTGATTTATAATGAGTGTAGAAAACTTCTCTTCAAAGATGGCGTCGAAAAACAACTTTCTATGGAACTATGTTTATTTAGTGTTATTTACTCAAAATGATCTCCACAATAAGTTGTGAATTTTTTTGCACTGATTATAAATCACACTGCATATTTAATAAAATAGACCAAGTCCGATAGGTAATTCAAAAATTAAAAAAATTAATAATATATAAGATGTTCCATTAAAAAAAAATAAAGTAACGTAGTCTTTGGAAAAAGCGATGCACCTGAATATATGAAGATATTTCTAGAAGAGAGGAGAACTGAAATGCAACTTTTACTTAATCCTTTTTTCTTAAAATGAGTGGAAATAAGAGAATTGTTTACTACACACGGACGCACAGACCTAGAATGGCATAATTCGCCAGAATACATCAGAACGTCACCATAATTTTTTTGGACTAAACGCAATACTTTCTCTTATACCTTTAGGCAAGAGAAAGTAAAAATAGATCTCGTAATCCCGAAATGTATGTTAGCTTTGTCAAAGAAAAACGATCGTCGTAGCGGTGGAATAGGGGCTAATAGCAATATTAACCATTCGTTTAATTCACACCGTTTTGTGTGTTTTAAAAACATCAAAATGAATTATTCGAATCCTACCCTTTAAAATATGGTAGGAATCTTCGGTCCCAAGCACAAACTACCCAAAACTGTAAAGATGATTCTGCGAGATGACGTTTCAAATGTTTTTATTCGGAGTTTGGTTTTAGTTTAGGAGTTGGTTGTTATTGATACTCATAATTATCAATTATCGGAATTTGGATATTTAATTAAATGTTTCATGAATGGTATTCCAAGAGTGAGTCAATTTTAGGAGCCTATTTCGAGGTTTGTTCTTTTTCTATTATAAACCTCACGAACAAGCAAATAGACTTCCTAACTTCAAGAGATTTTATGCAAAGCTTTAACTTGTCAATAGTCACCATCTTGGTAGATAGACTTATTAGTGCGTGTTTTTGGCTTATTTTTTTTACTTTTTTGAAAAAATGGTCAAAAATCAATGTTAATTAAATGAAAAAAATTAAAGTGACAACAAGTCTGTTGGTCAGACTGAGTTATGAAAAAAAATTGTGAAGTGAGCTCCTACTTCACTCAGATTATGTTTTAATTTATTGTGATGCGCTTTAGGGGTGGAAACCTTTAAAATTCGAAACTGACCCGAATAAGGACCACCCTAAGTACAGCCCAGTTTCCTGTTAATGCAGCAACGTATTCAGTTCAATATGTATACCTTGCTACGTAATTGCTTTCCGCAACCCATCGCTTCGGTCGGCACTTGTCAGTTGATGAGTTCATCCGTGTTCATGATGAGCGTAGATCAATTTTCGTGGCTGCCAACCTGATCCCTTTGTATGTTATGCTTCCCTACGTCAAGCTTCATATTACCATAATCGATGTAAAACTTCTAATGAAGTTTATACGATTGTGATTAGAAACAAATCGATTGAACTTTTTTCAGTTTGATGGTAGACTGATCATCTTGAGGATGGTCAAGAAGAAAAAGTGTTTACGCAAAAACATTCACAAGAAAAACTTACTGTAGGAACGTATATTTTGATTTTTGGCATCTGTATAGAAAAATATCTGGTGTAATCATCATGCGACTTTCTCTTAGACTGTTTAAAAGTTGATGATACCTTTGTTCTTATAAATTTAAGAAATATATGTGATAGATGAGTATTGTTTAAGAATGAGGGAGCTCTGCCAAACATGGATCGATATAAGTATTGTTCTTAAAATTTTAATAGGTGAATAATTGTAATACAATAAAATTAGGTTAGCTTAATGCAGACTAACCTATCATTAAGTAAATGTCATTCTTTTGGAAAAACAATCTCAAGTAATTCCGAAACGACTTTGGACAAATATGTGTTCAATAAAAGCATATAAAAGTAGAAGTGTATATTAACCGTGCTGGAACACATTTTTATTATGTAGACTGCATAATTTATCGTTTAAGAGTTAATTGTTTATTTCGTGTATATTATTACAAATGTACTCAACAACACCTGAATGTTATTGTTGGTCCTTCTGTCGGCCATATAGGGTATAAAAAATTATTTCGTTCCTCGCAATTAGGAATGATACAAAATTCAGAAATCATCAATCGTAATTTTACCTGTTTTATTTAAAATGTAAGCTATTACAGCAACCCCTCAGAGGATGTCATATTGAGAACTGAAAATGTTCTAAACAACTAGAAACGTTTGGGTG
>JAWQRJ010005567.1:0-10143 GCA_033557515.1 Diorygopyx duplodentatus | reverse complement strand
AAATAATGTAATTTAACAAATTAACGTAATTAAATTTAAAGAAAATATTTTCTTGAGATTTGTTTTATTTTTGAAAATGCATCTTTCATTATTTAACTTAGTATAGTTAAAAAAATTTCAATTTGCTTTTTAAAATTTACTACTAGTAAGTTGATTTCCTTTTTAAATTTGTTGAGCTGTGAAACATAACTTTATATATGTTTATTTTTATCATTTAAAAAATGTTCTATTGTTTTTTATTCTAAGGGATGCTAAATTCGCGAGCACGGCGAGTTTTTATACACAATTTCTATTAACCGAAATTTCCGATATCCGAGGTACTAGCGGTCCCAATTAGCTCGGATAATCGAGGTTCTACTGTATTAAAAGTGTACCAAAATGAAAAAAAGAGAATCACTGCTTTAGGGTAAGAGAGAGTAAAAACGGTACCATTAGTCTTAGAATGGTCTAATTTGCCAAGATATATCAAAATGCCACCACCAAAATTTTGGACCGAATGCAATGCTCTTTCTCTTTATACTTTTTGGGTAAGAGAAAGTAAATATAATGGTGATGTTAATGATGAGACAAATTTACGGATACGGTAATACACATTGAAAAAGGTAACTTATTAAAAGGGTAAATTACTTACCAGAAATTGCAGGTAATGTGACAGCAGACGCAGTTCTCTTCATTCTCCTACCTGGAGATTTCACTTCTTTCAGGGAGCTATCAGTTGCACAGTCAGACATAGAAGCAGACCTTTTCGTTCTTCTCTGCGGAGTGTTAGTTGGTGTTTCAATATTTTCATTGCTTAAAGCTCTAGTACTACTTCTCGTCGTAATTGATGATCTCTCAACTACTTCCGATTTATCATCAAGCAAACTGGCGCTCCAGAGTCTCCTAGATCTCCTCCTCGGAGTTTCCGGGTCGGCACTAGCACTCCTCCGCGGTGTGTTGTTGCTGCTCTTGTTTTCTCGCTTTTCCGAAACGTCTTTCGGTGTACCCTCCTCGTTGAAATTCGAACTGCATGTTATCCAGTTGAAAGGAGTCCTCAACTCCAAAATGTCGTAAATGACAGGTCGCATGATTTTCTTGCCTGCAGGGGTGACGTGTTGTTCACAAATGTCCACTTCAGCTTCCAGTGGAAGAGTTTCGACGTTTTGTTTAGTCTCGTTTTCTGTGTACGCAAAAGAAGTTGAGGGTTTGCTATCTGTTTCTTCTTCTAATGTCTTTATTGGCGCGATATTTTCCTCTGCTTTATGCGGTGTAGGTATATCGGCTTCCTCAAGTGTGTCTATCGGAGCAGATGTGATGGAATCACTTTTCAAGATTGTGAGGTTTTCAAAATTCCTGTTTTCTTCTGTGGGAACAGTGCTTTCATCAATTTGTTCTTTTACGATGAGGCTAAGGAAGAATGGCTAAAAATCAAACGCAATAAATGAAAATAAAAATATAGATGGATATTTTAATGAAGCATTATGATAATAATTACCTTATCCGTTTCGACGTCTTCATCTAATACCAGTTCATCCCTAACAGGATTCTCTTCTGTCGATTCTACCGAAACTTTAACTTCTACTACATTGCTTTTAGCTTCTAATCTAGGCGGCAATTCCGAATCTTCAATTTCTTCGCGAACACCACCTGTCTCTTCTTCTGTTTTAATTGCAAGTTCGTCTTCTTCAATAACATCCCATTCCTGTAATATAGCTTGAATGGCAAGAGATGCAGTTTCTTCTGATGCGGATGGCAATTCCAAACTTTCAGTTTCTTCATTACGCACTTCCTCTGCTTCCACCATTACCTCATGTTCCTCAATCAGTTGAATTGCTGCATCATTGGTTTCTGATGTTTCATCACGTTCAGTCCCTTCTGATAATATCGTAACTTGAATAGCAACGTCTAATGCAGATGTCGACTGTTTAATTCCTTCGTCGTCTTCAACCACTTCCTCCGCTCCCATCACGAGTTCGTCTTCCCTAATGGTATCCCTTTCCATTTCGATATCGCTGCTATCCGATATTTCCTCAATGCACTCTTCCAATCTTTGGTGATCATCAGTTCTTTCCGCTTCGTGGCCATCGCCTACCCTTTCTTCGGTTTCTTCAACGTCTTCGCTGTCCGATTCGCACAGCCGTAAAGCAAGGGCAAGTTCTTCCTCGTTCGCATCATCGTTGTCATCACGACTTGAGCGATCTCTGGAGGAAGTCAAAGTGGAATCTCGAGACTCTGAAGAAGAAGACCCGCTAGTGGATTTGTAAGATCTTTCGTCTGAACTGTCCATAATTTCAATGACATCTTCATCCGAAAGGATGAAACCTTTTTCCAGGACACTGCTACGTTCGAGACCACTTGGGGTGGAATAGTTAGATTTCACTTCTTGATCTTGACACGTGCCAGGTGGAATTAAATCTAAAATGCAAATTAAGCAATGAAACGTACACTTTAAGTGAAACTGTTAGTTTACCCTTGGGTGATTCACTATTTGCAAGTTGATGCAGTTGATTGACATCATCACCATCGGAAAAGCCTGTTACGTGTAATGCCTCTGAATGTTGTACGTTTAACTCAAGCTCTACAAATAAAAATAAACAAGGATGCCTAATCTCTGTATCAATATTTATCTGGATTACCATTCAAAGGGGCAGCTTCCCCAATACTTTCTTCGAAATTACTTTTATCTCTGTCATCAGGTAGGGTTTTCTCAGTAGTATCCATGCATTCTTCAAAGACTTCTTTCGAAGATTCTGCAGTTTCATCAGTCGTCGTCTCACCTTCAGAAACGTTCTGAACGAATGTTTGTTTGTTTGTAATATCACTTTCTTTTTCACTTTGCTGTTCAGGTGAAGTAAACTTAGAATTTATATTTTTCTCGTGGGTTTTATTTTCTTGAAGGATTGTTGGTGAAAGTTCTCTCTCATCAGGTAAGGTTTTCTCCGTAGTATCCATGCATTCTTCAAAGACTTCTTTGAAAGATTCCTCAGTTTCATCAGTGCAGGATAAATCACCTTCACCAACCTTCTCGACGGTTATTTGTTTATTTGCGGTATTGTTTTCGTTTGTTGTCGCCCTTTCCGCGTCTTCACTTATTTTGTCATCAACAAAGGTATCAGCGGACGTTTCCAGAAGTTCAAATAGTTTGTCGGCGCTATACCAGGCACGCGAGGACACAGATTCATCAAGTGTCATTGAGTTAGCACTACTTTCGAGCTGTAAATTGCCGTCAATAAACAGGTTTGTAGAAATATTTTCCTTTTCTACACTTTGCTGTTCGGATGGAATCAAATTACAACTTATGTTTTCTTCCTCGTGGGGTGGAAGCGTACTGGTTTTATTTTCTTCGATAATTGATGATGAAAATTCTACAATAAATTTAAATTCGATTGGAAGATGGGCATCTTTGTATTTTTTTTCATTATTTTATAAATTGTGCTTTCTTTCTGTATTGCTTACTTTATAAAATCACAAATAATTACCTTAAGATTATGAACAACCTACTAAAAAAGACACAAACAACTTAAGGAAGGAATGTATATTACTGAAATATTACATGAATAATTCCATTAATAGAACAAATTAGAAGAAAACATCACATAGTCACACCGCGAAAACTGCCATTTTTCAATAGCTTGTCCATAACCGTGCGTTAAAAATACATTTTGTTTTTTACATACCTTCTGTAATCTTCTTAGACGGTTCTGCTTGGTTTTCATGTTCTTCTGCACGATGGTCGTTTTGCTCAAGTCTTTCCTCCGTTACACTACTACTGTCAGTTTCAAATATTGATTCGTTAACATAGTACTTGCTGAGATTACTTATTGTGGAGGACAGGTCAGAAAAATTAATGCTTTTATCAAAATACTTGATGTCAGTACTATCTATTGTTTTCGTAAAACCTGGCGACATTGTAGTTTTATCTGTCATACTACTCAATGACCTGCGGCCCTTTAATCTTTGCCTTGATCTGTTTAAACTGCTCTCTAATACCGTGGCTGGAGCTTTTTCTTCGTTAATTTCCGTCTCTGCAATAGACATTTCTTCCGCTTGATCTGTAAGAAAGTATAAATTATGCCATTAAAATAACAGCAGGTAATACAGCGACATTCGTTTCTCAAATTACTGCGACATTCAAAACAGTTAACACCATAGCCAACAAAAGATAAAATAAACACATTGGAGAAAAATCGGATATACCTACTGCCATTTCTTGAAACGTTAATAAATTTTGATGTTTTCATTTTCTAGAAGAACATTCGAAGTCAAAATATTGTTGCTATAATGAACACAAACTTTAGGAACCATTATTAGAAACATAAGCCTAAAAGTTAATGTACAAACCTCAAAAAATTACCATCAAAGGATGGAAAGATAAAAGAAATATTCAGTGTGTGTGCACTATTAAAACACTACAATGATTTTCATACCTTCTTGAAGACTATTTCTCCTTCCTTTGTCGTCTTCTTTAAGCGAATGTGAAATTTCGCTCTGCTCCAAACTGGATTTGTTTACTGCATCGCCATCTCCAAGGATGGAAGATAACGTCATGGAATTTTGAGAGTTCAACGACAATCTCGCAGATCTCGCAGTAATCGGCGACAGTGTTGACAGCGCATTATTTTCCAAAACCATCCGACTCAAGGATTTACGACTTCTTAGCCTGCCAGTCCTGTTAGGACTGGACACCACTGAAGAAGATTGTGGAGATGCCACTGCTGTCTCGGTTACTGTTGGAGACACAGATACAGGTGAAGATGGTTGAAGATCCTGTAGTTTCGACTTCAAAATGCGAGGCGACGTTTGCTCGGAGCTTTCCGCTGAAGAAGGAGTATACGGGTTCTTTTCAAAATGAACGGACAATCTTGACAATGATTTTCTGGGTGTCAAACCTAAACCCTACAAAAATTATGGGTAATATTATAAATATTTATATCAGCTTTAATACTTACTGAAGTTGAAGCACTGTTGTTAGTTCTTAATGAATGGGATGAAAGATCCTCTTGCAGTAACGAATGAGAAGTAATCAGATTTCTTACCTAATCGGAAAATTAACATATATTTTAATCAATGGCTTTGTTGTAAAGGTTACCTTTAGGATGCTCTGAGGGGTACATGTTGATATGCTCACGTCTGCTTGTAAAGACTGTTCGGAAAGTCTTGTTGATTTACGTTTAATCACGGGTGTGTCTAATTTCGTTGCTTTCGATGTCGAAGTGTTCAAAATGCTATCATTAAAAGATTGCTGTGCCGACAATGTTCCTATGGACTGCCTTGGAGAGAGTTTTTGTTTCTTTGTCGGCGATTCTCCGGTATCTTCTTCTGCCTCTTCGTTCACTTTAATGATTTTCGGACAAATTAATGACGGCCTTTTTCTATAAAATTAAGATAAAACGAAGATAAATTGAAGCACGGAAATAGAACAATCTATAAAGATACCTTATGTTAGAAGATGGAGTAACGGGAGTCCTTATAAAAGGGAAATTTTCGGCGCTTGCATTCGTAGCGCACGATTCCACAACCATTGGTTTATTCCAAGTTTCTCTGGCTTTCAATATACCAATTTGGATGAGTGTAGATTTGTACTTTGCTTGTTCTTCGGAATTATGGACGACAACCGACATTGGACGTGGTCTTGTAATCACTACAACAAATCCTTTGCGTTTAACACTTAAGCTCCCAGCAGTTACTTATTAATACCTTTATTTCCGAGTATACTTTTCTGATTTTGGCATGCTTGGAACAAATCTGTTGAAACTTTTGGAAAGAATCCGGCGAGGGTTTTAGCAAAAGACTCCTTAAAAGACATTGATTTTTGACCGAGCAGCCCCGATGGGGTCGCAGACGTTTGATGCTTTCCCATTTGGAAGATATCCATATACCTAAATCTCTGCAAATAATACCTGATTTCCAGTTCTTCTTGCTCGGGATGTGAGATGCTACGTAAATAATCCATAAGAACGTGTTCTTCCTTTTTCGATAAAGCATACTGAAGCAATTTCTTTATTTGCTTGGTAAAATTACATTCTAAAATGTATATAAGAATATTTTATTGAAAATGTTGCTAACGTAAATTTCTAACCTCTATAAAGATGTGTTAAAACTTCAGTTTGATTTTCAGCCGTAACGTGTTTCCTTTGGAAATCCATAGCTTCGTGTAACATACTGTTTTCGACAAACAAACTTAATACTTTTAGGATATCATTGTGATCCTTCAAATACGGTTTGCGAATCTATAAAAAAATAAATAGTACACGCCTTTATTTTCTTTGGCAAACATACTTGATAGTAGGCTAAAGCTAGATTATGTTGTCCTTGCGCTAAGCAAGCATTCAAAATGGTCCTGTGGTGCCAAATTTTCAAGTCGCTATTTGTTATTAGCGGGTCTAACAGTAGTTCTAAAGCAGGCTAAAAAAGAAACAGTCGAATAGAACGGGCACAGAAAAAGGCGATTAAAAATAATAATTAATATTGACATTTTACTTACACCAAAATCTGCGTGATCTAAATGCCAAAAAGCTTGGGTTAACCTAATAACGCTTGGGCTCAGCTGGAATATCGTTGGAAACTTAATGAGTTGCGTTACAATAAAGGTGTGCCTATAAACATATTATCAAACTGTTGGGGACGTTTCGCTATAAAAACATTATACCTACGCTTCTCTGTCGAGAGCCATAGCTAAATCTAAGAACGCATAAATAATTACAGTCTGTTTAGTTGTCAAGTCAGAATTGTCTATTAAGTATGTTCGTAGTAAAGACTGCACAGATGGAGGGGGATACAATCCGTTACCGCTATCTTGTTTCCAGTACCTAAACAAGAAATCTGATGTAACCAATAATCTTAAGTACCATTTGTAATGTTCACATTTCTTAATTTGCAAATAGGTATGTTCATTTATTAGAAAAATTTTAATGTTACATTGGAAAATCTTTTTTTGCTACTGTAACCAGACTAAAAATGTTTTGTTTTTTGGACAAGTTGCAGACAAAAAGAACTTCTTAAAATCTGAGTTATTAAAAAATATATCCAAAAAATAATGATCGTTACAAATGAGCATTAAACATTTTACTTACTCTTGTAATGCCAAATCAGCAAATTCGAATTTTAATAAATTGTCTATGAAGAGCAAAGTTTCGTTAGATGAAAATCGTCGGTAATAACCATCCTGGATTTCCGATCTCCTATAATTTTTTTGTATGATTAAAATCCTTATTAAATAAGAGATGTAAGAAAATCGATGCTCACCTTTTATTATAATAAGATAATAACGAATCTATTGGGTACAAATAAGATCTCTCATTTTCCGGCAATAAACCAGTATTAACCAACCATTGTAATGTGTGCAAATGTGCAACTACCGTTTGCAAACTGTCCCGTTGTTGAAAAACCAAATCTAAAACATTCCGAAATACAGCTTAAATATGCTTTTACCTCTATACAACTTACATTTGTGTAAAACAAATTGTTCCAATTTTTTAAGTACATATTCATACACGATAAGTAAATTTGCCAATTGGTTAATACACACGTTCATTATCCTTTGATTGTTAGCATCGATAATTGATTCGGAATAATCAAACAAAGGTATACCTACAAATGCATAGTTATTAAAATTACATTATCTAAATAAGAAACTTGACACTAACTCAGCGCATCTGCATTTGCTTTTAAAACTGAAGCTCTGTTCCAAGCCCATTCCAAAAAAAAGTCTAAAGTGCACCCGGTGGACTTAAATCTGCCGTTAGACCAAGTGTTGGCACATTTACACAACCAGCCGGTCATTTGTTGTTCTAAAGCCAAGCTTAAAATAAACTCTCTTTGAATAATCTAAAACGGCCAATATTAGAGAATACATTAGTAATATTAGAAAGTCACTTGCAGTTGAATTAATAGACGAATCAAAAAATAACGGAGTAAGACCTAATTGCAACGCTGCTTGACAGATCTCTAAAGGTTTCAAAAATATCAACGTTTCAGCATTTTCCAGCTTGTTCAATAAATTCCTTTGTTGCCCTTGGTGGTGTATAAAATTCATATTTTTTTCATCACAACAAATAAGATCTAAAATTTTAAAATACCCAGCCATATTTTAAATAAATAGCCAGCAACTCACCGAAACTTAACGCCGTCGGAAAGTAATGTTCTTCGGGCCTTTGCACCCCTAAGAACTGTTTTAAGCTGCTCTCGTCAACCGCTGCATCCAAAAGAAAATTTTTATTCTCTAGCAAATCGGTCAGGCAAATAACCGACAGATAGTTCTCGTGGTCTTCGTCGCTGCACGATGGCATTTGCGCCTTATACCATTGGTTCAAATCGAACAGGCTTACGTACGTTTCCGTACCCTTAGACCCGCACACGTTCCAAACCAAACAACAGACCGACAACGCTTCTTCTTGAGTTTCTAGTACACCGCTTTTGCTACTGTTGAATTTGTTATAAACGGTCAGACGGACACAGTTCGCTTCTCTGGATGTTATATTGATATTGTGTGACGGGGAAGCTATTTCCATCTGGTATCTTACCATACACCCGTTGAAATCCTAAAGAGGGATTTGCAAACATGATATTTTTTTGGTATTAAGATTTTTGTAACAGCTGAATATGAAAAGTTATAGAGGAAATGGAATAAAAGAACTAAGAAACAATTTATCTTTTACTATCAACCCTCCAGTTAACGAGTGGTTTAAAAATCTAATTAAATAAAAGCCCCAACTTTAAGTTTTGAATTGATTTGTTACCGTTATCGATACTGCACTGCTGAAGTAGAAAATAGTTCCCAAAAAAAGATTGAGATGAGTTATGATTAGCTATCGAAGTAATTAATAGTATTTAGGAAACCCAGCAAAGCTCGTTTTCCTTTCATTTTACTTTCAAAAGTTAATGATAAAAAAATGACCTACCTGGTAAAGAACACCGTAACCATCATGAAATTCCTTGATACCATAATTAAGACAGTACAACACCGCAAGTGGATAACTGGAATATGCTTCCTTATGGCTATACACGGCCCAAATATAACAGATCGGTTTTGGATCATCGGCTGGTTCCTTAAAAAAAAATTACCCTAAGTGTAATAAAAACCGAATTCTCCAAAACATGACAAATCTAACCTGAACGGCGAAATGCGATATAGGCACGTTTTTATCATAAGTAGGCGACGTATATACTAGTGTCATCCCGAATAGTTCCCATATCTGCCAGGCGCCAAAATTGTAACCCACTAGCAATGAACCGAGTTGCGGACAGTAATATAGCGAACTTATGGCAACGCCCGGACTGTTCCTTCGATTGGGCATTTGATTAGTTGACCCTAAATGGAATTAAAGTAAACTCAAATTCATAAAAAGTTGGGGATCTCACCATTTAAATTGATAGCTAAATGGACCCCTGGCCGTAACCTTTGTTTATGTTGCTCTAAATGGGGTAGATCCTTGCATGATAGCGTCACAATTTGGCACGCATCCACTTCATCTCGATTCCCCTCTAAAAATAAATATTCCAAAAAAAAATTTTGTTCGATAAGCATGCCTTAAAAATTACTTTAAGCTTAAACTCAAAACTACCTTAAAAAAACATTAATAAATATAGGATCAGAACTGTTTTACCTTCTTCAATTGAATGTTGGCATAAGTCGACAAGCAATACATCGCCCCCGATACAACCGACACCGGCAACACCGTCAAAAGACCGCAAAGGACCAAACAACGGCAACAAATTTTTTCCGCCATCAATAATGTGCAAACTCGAAATCTAAAATGAATTAGATCATCAGAGTATTCTCTGTACAAAACTGTGTCGATATTGATGAAAATTTGCATATTACAGATTAATGTTCAAAGTATACAGGGTTTTAACTTTGTTTATCGATATTTAACTAACACATATCAACCATTAACATGGTTTCAAATTTTTGCAACTAAGAATTTCAACCATGGATGAATTACATTCTTAATGCAGCCTTTGCATTGTTGTGCACATTATCTTCTAAGCATAATTATCCACTATTATATTAAACGAGCAAAAATTGTATATTTATGTATTTGTCCATAGGACGGTTTTTTAAACGCCACTCAAGGTTGGTGATATTTGCAGGATATAGACATTAAGGTACGAGAAATCCATTGAGGTAGGTCTCGACTCTCACTTAAGGCGATTTATTTTTTT
>JAWQRJ010005566.1:0-10144 GCA_033557515.1 Diorygopyx duplodentatus | reverse complement strand
TGTTTATAGTGTCATCTACACTTGACAATGATAGACAATCTATAGAAACAGGTGTAAGGGAAATAAACAGTGGTTGTGAGACGTTAATCTTATCATATCATTTTAACAAATATGAAAAAGTTCTACGCAGTAATCCGGAAGCAGATCAATTTACTTGTGATGGATATTTCTCAGCTTATCCAACATTGGCCATAATTTGTTGTAATTTATTTTCTGTAAGTTCACCCACGTGTCATTTGTTTCTCCGATTTTCGCGCAACCCTCTCCTATGCCTCATAACTTCGACATCTTCCCCTCCCCTGTCCTACCCAGTACATTGCTTACTTCCCCATCTAAATATTGCTGTGCTGTGTTTATTGTTGTATTTAAGATAATAATAGTTGGGGGTGCTGTCAGCCATCTTAGGTCTTTACGACGTTGAGTTCAAGTAGTCGACATACAGTTACTATGGAGAGTTGTTGTCACAAGTAAAGGATAAGTTGTGTTCAGTTAATAAAGTGTTTATTAATAACTTCATGTGTGCAGACGTTTATTGTGTGTATATTTTTACTTCAAGAGAAGTGGATAAAAAAGCACGCAAGTGAGGCGTAAAAGAAAAATTCTAGAAAATTCTGGAAGCTTGTTTCGAGGCCAAGGTCAACCATCTGTCAGAAGAAGAAAAGCAACAATGGCGTTAGTAGGTGCAATAGAAGCATTTAATGGAAAAACACGCGATGTAACCACTTATTTGGAACGTAGGGAATAGTTTGTTGAGTGTAATGACAACTTTGATCGGAGCTGAAACCTAAATAGGAATAGGAATAGACTCTTTTGCTCTTTGCTGATTTCAATCGCTCTTGAATTTCTGCAGAACAATCTTCAGCGTAATCGTACCTAACCCTTGAAGAGATGTCAATTGACACCAACTCCATTGGTTCGCTGACTGGGCTGAACTTTTGCATTTGGTTTGTGATGAACAAAGTCTTGAATATCTTCCTCCATGTTCCTCCAGTACATCCTTGACCTCATCAATTGATAGGTCTTTGACGCTCCTATGTGCCCTGCATACGGTAGGTCATGATACAGCTTTATCACCTCCTTAATCAAGGACTTCGGTAACGTTCTCGCTGCGGTTTGCTACTGACGCCTTCCTAAATAACAAACTTTCTTCATCAACATAATATTCTTGGTTTTCACCGATTTCTGGCAATCTCTCCATTAGTGGCTGTAGGGTGACGTCCTGGCGTTGATTCTCTTTAATCAAATCCCTGCACAGCAATGGCAGATAAGAAACGTCCTCTGTTATTGCACAAACCTCCATTGTTCTAGGAATATAACACCCTTGCATATTATTACATCTTTTGGTTCCTTATGGAATTTATGGTCTATTTTATTAAACGTACATTTGCTCAGGGTTGCACCATTTAGGAGTTATTGGACATTTTAATAACTTGGAAAGAAGGATACAAAGGAATGAAAATGGTTTGAACAATTTCTTGTAAACTAACTACACTCCAGTAAGTGACACATACCACAACAAAATTCTCCTGCAGCTTTCCTGGAACCCACTAATGCTAAACAAACTAAACTAAACAAACAGTCTTAGCAAATGAGTTAAAGAAGTTCGTTACATGAGAAATATTAAACAGATTAATAATTAACTACAAAGAGATAATTGTTTTTTCAGCTCTTCCTCTTCTAGATGTAATAAACATGTTAATCTAATGTACGTAATTATGTAATTATTTTAAACCTAAAAATGAAAATACCGTAACTAAGTTGTTACTTTAAAATCTATTTACACACCTAGGTGTATCTGCATATGCCTGCAGAATGTTTCTTCAATTGCCTGTGCATGAGATGTTGGCGCAGACTTTTCAAAATCCAATTTTACACATTGACAAAGAATTGCATATACGTGAGTCCAATCTCTTTTGGAAGAAGTATTTCATCTTCCACTATTATGGAATTTAACGTATAAAACCTTTTTAATAGCCTCACCAAGGATTTCAAGCCCGGACCAGCGGGTAAATTACTTCCGTCTGCCAATTAATAGTATACTGTATAGTAGCAACCATCTCTCCTGTATTTATGTTCTACTTTTCTTATCTCGAATATCCTTGGTTTAAATCTAATAAACGGATTTTTGATATCGTCGCTATCTTGAATACCGCAGGTAACATCGGAAGATAAATCACCTGAAGAATATACGGAATAAAAATCTAAGCAAAAATGTAAATATTTAAATACCACTCACGCCGCACATAATCATTATACGTTTCAGAATATTTCTGAATTCGTCCATTTTCGCAGATCACACTAAAACAGACAGACCGACCTTCGACAACAACTATCTTTGCCTCTGATCTTTGCAATCTCTGCGCCACAAAAAAATCAATCAAAAAAATTATTTGAGTCAATAAAAAAAAATTATTTGAGTCAACAAAAAAAAATTTGACACATTAGAATACAATTGCATTTAAATTTTCTTTCTTTACAGTTAAAAAAAAACTTAGGTCATAGCTTACTGTCAACAAGGCGACAAGGCACCGTTTACACTGAACAATATTTCATTAATTCTTGTTTACACAAATTAATCAATGGTACGGTATAAACATACGGTAGGCAATATGGTTTTTAAAACTACAGACAGACGCGGCTATGACGATAGTTTAATCGTTGGTCGTACGATGGCGCCACGCGTATTATAAAAATTAAAAAAAAATTGAAGCTCAGGCGAACACTCGAGCTCCATTAAAGATGTAAAATGAGCCTGCCTCTTCCAGCCGTCCCTCCTCTTCCACCTCCCCATGGTCTTCTTCCACCTTTCCATTCTCTTCTTCCACCTCTTTCTCAATTGTTTAAGTAACAAGGTTCTTTCATTCTTAAACAATACTAACAACATATCAATCACATGTCTTTCATAAATTTATATGAAAATAAGCATCCTCAATATTTAAACTAGGTAAGAGTAGTAAGAGAAGTGTGATGATTTACACCCACTCAGTTTCGTTTCTATTAGGCATTGTCTCCTTATTACTAAATAAGTACGTTTATTAATTTTTTTTAAGCTTACAGCATTCTAAGATAATTCAAACGCTAACATTTATGCAAGTATGGAAAGTTACTACATTACGTTAACGATACCATTCTAATATATTAAGGTATTTCTAATTAGTAACAGTAGAACTGTAACAGTCATTTTATAATTCATCATAGGTATATAATTAATGATATAGTCAATAAAATTAAAAATCTGCAGCATCACATTCGCAGTTAACGTTATATACATATACATGTACAGTGCGGACGTAACCATCGGGAAATTGTCATAAATATTACCTGTGTCTACATGAATTCAATTGCGCCAAAAAAACCCAACGGGCTATTTTTTTGGCGGCGACCGACAAAGAAAAATTCTTTGTCTATATCGCATTCCCTGCGATATATTGCGTTAACCTTTCTTGGTGATGATACGCCTCTACCTCCGGAAAACATCCTGATGCAAACGGTAGCACGCCATGTTCTTTTTGGATCCGGATGGTTGTTTGACAAAAAAATTCTGCGAAAAGCAGTTCGAATGTTCCTCCACTTTTCTTTGTTCTTCTTTACTAAAACATATTATGTTACTTTTAGATTTTTAGTCGAAGGTAATAATAGCAACTTTCGGTTGACTTCTTTAGAGGAGTATTTACGAGAGCTCAAATTATTCCAGGAACGTGCTAAGCGATCCAGAATGTCGGCTCGACATCCAGTTGCGAATCGCTGGAAACACATCCGGATAAGATCCTTCGGCAATTCAGATTCAAGTTATTATAATTACAAGAACTTTTTTTCGACAATTTTATTAGCTGCTGCAACTCATGGATATCATTGATATTATTGATAAGTGATGTATATATTATTATCCCTCTCATTAGTTCAGATGGTGCTGTAATCTGAATCCTACTTATTTACTTGTAAGCCCCTAAAAATTGCAATTATATCATGTTGCATGCTGCATTTAATCGTAAAGTGCTATGTTGCTCTTTTGTGCACTTTCTAATATGAAACGACCATATTCGACCTAATTTGGACAACTTGTAGTCAATTGCAGCTTCGTCTTCAGAGGACTGCGGGCACTAATTTATTCCTTAAATTTAAATTGATTATGAATAGTAATCAATATAATAAAGTGAATTGAAAATTTTTGGTTGAGTACATGTCAACGACGTCAAGTGCCAGTTCATACAATGCTTTCTCTATGGCAAGCAGCCGTAACTTTCGATATTTCTGCCATGAAGTTCATTGTTTTATTTCAGAACTGATGCTCATTAAAATAAAACAATTAAAGTTAAATGTTTATTTGCCCAAAGTGGCACCGTTTAGAGATCGGGGGGTTAGGCGAGGGAAAGCCGTGTGAGTGAGTTTCAGGTTTTTGTCCTGTTTTTCAAGCTAGTTTTAAAAAGTTAAAATTTAAGTATTTTGTCCTATTTTTAAGGAATATTAAAAAAAGTTAAAATTGTCAGGACAAATCAAAAATTTCAAAGCATTTCTAACTAAATGGGGAACACACCGTTCGCTAAAGTGTCCCAGAAAAGGGGTAGCGCTCTGCATACCAAAGTTATTTCATTACTTGCTAATAAATTAGGTTCATTCCTTTTCTATAAGAGTATAGAAAGGATTTATTTAATAATGCCACAATCAGACAAAATAAAGAATTTAGTAATACATATGAAAATATTTAATGAACATTTTTATTCATGTTCAGAGTGTTCGGAGGAATCGGATGACTTGTTTATTCCTGTTGTTCTGGCATTTCCTGAATCATTCAAATCTGAATCTGATGATCTGCAAAATAAAATGTCAGAAAAAAAACCTTAAACTACTGTTTGATCTTTATTACACTTCGACTTCTCGTTCGGGTCTCTTAATGGGGGGAATTTTCTTCATGAACATGTCTACTTGCTCCTTTCCGAAGAATTGTATGGTACACCGGTCTGTGACAAAATCTTCCTTGAAGTGGAGAATAACTCTGGTCCCTGAAATATTACCAATTGTGGCATCCCCAATGTCCATCCTAGCATTTTTTTTTTACTTTACTACTTTTAAATGAACGAAATTCTTTCAGAGCACCTTGCAACTTCAGTGCTGTTTCGACACAACCAAAAAGATATGATAAAAATTGTATTTTTTTACAGACAAGAAAATAATAGGGTAAAAAAACAATAACTTGCGATAATTTTACATCCTAAACATAAATCCACTATTAATTAGAATGCTTTAAAATTTAAATATTACTTACCTAACGCTATAATTCATATTGCTCACACTTCTTACTACTATTAGATTAAATGATTTGTTTTACACGTGTTCTACATTTCATTTAGAAGTTTCATTACAATCTTCGTGCATGAGAAAAAACATTGGTCATATTGATCCTTCCAATTAACAAAATGGTATTTATAGTAAATATCTTTCAATTAAAATCTTTTCAATTATTGCCGCCACTAGTTCAAATCTACCAACCATGTGCATTAATTTTGACCTCCAAGGGCTTGCAAAAGTTGAATGAATGTTAATTAAAACACCTTACCAGTGGGATTCGCAGTTGAGCCAGGTACCACTAATGGGGTTTACCAACCTAGCCTGGCTTTGTACAGGATGGTTAAACTTGAAATTTTCCCTTCCCTAAAGTCATTCAAATATTCATTTTAACTGATTCCCTTATTGTATAGTGGTAAATTGTTTAAACAATTGTGCGATTTGTTCTGCCGCAATTTTTTTTCTAAAATTCTGCCGAATTTTGTCCGCCTTCAGTCATCTTCCTAATATCCACAATCATTTTAAATGTACAAATGATATTGTTCGTATATATTGTTCGTATATATTGTTCGTAGATATTATTCGTAAACTTTGATTCGTCGGCCCAAATTATTGAGGCCGACGAAGGGTGTTAGATCCATCTCTAAGGTAAGATCGATTGTAGTTTCGCTTGTGCTTGTTAAGTATGCTTGTAAGTATTTTTCAGATAGGTTGCAAATGTTTCGGCTTTTAGATGTTATTTCTCACCAATTCCTCGTTTTCCTTTCTTATGGGAGGGATTTGTACAACAATTGGCCTTGTCAACTTTTTGGTGGCTTTCCATAGTAAGTAGTCCGTGTTTTTATCGTTTGTTAGCTTTCCCAGATAGGTATTGACTGACTCGTTTTTTATTTGTTGGTTTTAGTTTTTTAGTTGGGTGCTAAGGTTGTTTAGTCTATTTTTATTTTGCAGGGCTCGAGACTGTTGCCATTTTTTCCTGTCCTTGCACTTTTCTGCAACTAAATCTATTTAGGGGTAGTGGTTACCTGTCCGCCCTCCTTTTATATCGTAAATATATGGTAATTTTTGGGGTGTATTCCAAGCCGATTGCTGTATATCTGTGACTAGCTTTTCTACTTCGATATCTAGTAGTTGCCCTTTTGTTTTTATTTTAACCGATAACATAATTCTCGCGTTTAACTCCTGTTTAAAACCTTCCCAAACGATCCTTTTGTTAGTGAGTGTGGCTGTGTTGCCCCTTCTTATTACACTTTTGTTTAATATAAAAATTACAAGCGAATGATCTGAGTTTAAATCGTAAGCTTCCTCAAGAGTTATAAAATTAGCGGGTATATTCTTAACTATGTAGAAGTCTATAAGGTCTGGTCCTCACTTCTTTTGGTGATTGTTAATCTGGAATCCCAATTCAATGTCTATAAGGTCTGGTACGGTAAGAAGTCTATAAGGTCTGGTACTCTCTTCTTTTGGTGGTTGTTAGTCTGGAATCCGAATTGACATGTTTAGCGTTGTAGTCACCTCCCATAATAAATCTATTTCCGTGCTGGCATAAACTTTGTACGTAATCGATCTTTTTCAAGTTATGTTTTGGTGGACAGAGTATAGCGGCTACCGTAAGTAGGTACTTTCTAGTATTACTTAAGCTTCAACTTTAGAACTTAAGTTTTAACAGTTGGTACTTGTTTTGTTTCATATTTTGCACTTTCATAGTGCTCGATGTGATCTTTTATTATGACGGCACTCCCGCATTTAGCAGTGTTTTCGGGGTGTACTGTATGGTACACCCTATATCATCTAAATTTATATATAATTGGCGAGTGAAACGTGTCTCAGATATCAGGCAGATATCGATTTTATGTGGAATATTATCTAGGAAGATCTGTAGTTCATTTTGATGCTTGATGAGCTCATTAGCGTTCCATTTTAAGACTGCTGGTCATTAGTGTTCTTGGGGATAGCACAATTTTTGCTACATGTTTCTAATTTACTAAGCCTTGCTAGTATGTGCTTATTTGTTTTATCTTGCTTCTCCAATATTTCCAATATTCTCTGTAATGCGTCTTATTTATTGGTTCGGAATCTTTTCCCATGGTTTTGTTTTCGTTATGTGTGACTACTTGAGTGTAGCTATTCTGCGCCTTATTTTCTATGCCAGGGCTCGCCTTCTATCCTGTGGCAGGGCTCACAGTTTTGGAAGCATCTTTAGATTGGCTACTATACAGGCACGATAGATTGCAGTATGCTTTACGCTACAGTTGCTGTATTTCGATTGAGATTGATATATCCGACATAGAACACTCTGAGGTCAGGTGTTTACCGGCATGGTGACAATCTCGGTCCCGTCTTACAAAATCGTCTAGTATGACCAAAAAATGGGCAGTTTATACACTGCGGCACAAGTTTCGATTTACGAAGTGGATCCCTCTTTGGTGCGGCCATTTGCAGGGATTCAGACCCTTGTTGGGCAAGAAGATCAGCTCTTTCGTTGCGAACTATACTTACATCTATCTTTACTATCTTTACTACCTTTACATGCAATAGTCTACATTTCATATTATTCATGTGTCTAAAACACAATAATTACCGATATGGTTTAAACAAGTCAGTAAACATACAAAATTAATCATCTAATAGTATTAAATGCAAAAAGTATTTAACTACCCTTAAAGAATAACAAAAAACCAAATTTTCGCACCAAAACAGTTGTGTCCTGTTCCATTGGTGACATTACAGTACCCGGTGCGCTAACAACAAATTTTCAGCTGATGTGTTTTTAAAGTATGATATAACTCCCCTTCCTCTTGCACTTTTGACATCTTCAACCCTGGATACTTTAATTATTGTCAATTTGAGACTTGGAGGCATTTTACTGACCTCTTATTTAAGTTCCACTCTCTATGTTGCCTTATAATTTCTTAAAACGGCCAACAAGATAAAAGTCAATTTCTTAAAATACCCAAAAAGATAAAAGTATATATAAAGTGTCCAAGCTGTATTTAAGTGCAACTTAATTTACCGTAAATAACAACGTATTATTGTTCGTGCACGTTAACGGTTGTGTCTAAAAATACCTCTCTCCTCTTAAAGTATATATATCAAAAATTCATTACGCTCCAGGCGTTCCCGGGAAATTGCCCTGGGAACTGCCGCCCGAATCAAGGGTAAATGCACGGATAATTATGAAATATTTGCCCAGCGCGGTAACCATATTAGTAATTTAAATTTGATTATAGCAAAACCGCTATATTCACATCATAAAAAGGTATACACACATTTTCGCAAGGCATCTGCATTTTAATTTGTGGCGGGCGGCAGTGCTGTGCATGAAATTAAACAGTCCCCATGATTTATCATCAACACGGTACGGCGAGATGTGGTGTTTCCTCGCAATTACGTTCTGTGCTTGATATCCACGCGGTTTTGACGTGTCTGTGACACTCGCTAACCGGTTGCGATTATGGTAACCGCAACGTAAGACGTAATTTTGTATTCGTAATTAGTAGGTGGTACTGTTTGTTGTGGTAAACAAATACGCACATACAGGGTGTTTTTAGAGGGAGTCAAAGTATAAATGGTGTCTTAACTTAGTGTTGCCATTTCGCAACACGGTACATCGGTTTGTAGTTATTTGTGTAAACAAATCTCACCAGGAAATATTTATGTATGTACAGAACCCTCAGTCGATCTACAACAAGCGAGTGAATGTGTTCTTATTAAGTTTTATGAAAAATAATAGTTCATTTTAGTTGTTTTTGTCATGGACGGCGATATGGATGGATTACTGGAGGGTGTGTTATGAAGGGAAGGTGACTGTGTTATAAACTAGTCATCTCCTAGGTGGGCTTTAATGTGATTAATTCGTGAGATTAATCTGTTTATTCATTAGAGGTATTTGTTAGTATTTATAAATTTTAAGAGCTTCTAAAATGTTTAATTATTGTTTTTTGTTACAAAATCTTGAAAATGAAATATTGTTCTGTGATGTCATGTGAAGGTTGTCTTCAATTAGGTGTTTAGCGTAGTTTGACTTGTCTTTATGTCTGTATTTATAGCAGAGTACATGTTCCTTGTATCTAATATCGAAACTTCTAAGTGTTTGTCCTATATACACGAAACTACAAAATGAACATTTAGTTTGTATACACCAGGTTTTCATAATATCGTGTGTTTTATCTTTAACGTTGAATAAAGTTTTAAATATGCTTGTGTTATATCTAAATGCTGTTCTATATTTGTTTGTTTTATTAAGTATGTTTGCTATTTTTTATATGTATCCAAAATATGGAATAGAAACGTATTTAGTATCTTTTTGTTGTGTATTGTTTGGATAAATTTCTCTAATAGCTAATTGATAATCTTTATGATTATCTTTCTTCTTAATGTATCAATTAGTTTCGTATTGTAGTGGTTGGGACGTGTTAATTGTTTTATAATAGAAATGTCTTTTAAGATTTTCAGAGAGGAAGGGGTTGTGTATTACCAATCAGTATTAAGACAAAAAATCAGATAATTGACCTTTTCATTGGTCTATCGGTTTCGGTGTTCTCATCACCATCTTCAAGGACAATCTTTTGTTTAAAAAACTACAAATTAAATCACATATTAAAATTATATAGTTAAATTAAAATTGAAGCTAACTTACATTATTTCAACATCACATTTTAAATCGACGTGTTCTTAATTTTTGAACTTACAATTCGTTGTTATATCACAGTTTGAACAAATGTTCAAACTGTGATATATCATTGAATTGTAAATAAAATTATTTACAGTCACAGTTAAAGAAAATATGTCGTCTTTAGGTAAGATAAAAAACTTTACAAATTAAAATTTATTATAATCATAATTATTAGTTAAAGAGAAC